>JBBIGC010000131.1:15668027-15690406 GCA_037576955.1 Lepidarchus adonis
GTCCGTCAGTTACACTCAAAGACTCGCCCATCAGTTACACTCAAAGACTCGTCCGTCAGTTACACTCAAAGACTCACTCATCAGTTATCAGCATCCATAGTCATGCTTGCCAATGACAATGTTACTCACATGGACTTCTGTACTTGCCAATTATTCTCATAAACACATTAATCTCTTACAATAGAAGATACTCTAGTTATACTCAACTACATGACACCAGTCTGCAGACTGACCCTTCCCTATGTTGGTGGGGGCTAATTAAATGGCTTTACTAGTGTGTTTACTGCCGCTGATGCTGTAATTCTGCTTTATTTGGCTGGTGAGTGCTGACACAGGCAGATGCTGAGAAAGTGTTTTTTTTTTACAGATTCTTGTTGTTTACTGGTGCTAATGTTGCTGCTGTAATAGGTTTATTTGCTCTTTGCAGAATTGTGCTCCAATCTGCACCAGTGGTGTTGTTTGGGGTTTACAGAACTCTGCAAAAGCAATACGTTTATTTCTTCCACAAAAAAAATACAAAAGACTAAATACAAAGAACAGATAAGCAAGGGTCTTTTTACTGCTTCTTGAAATTCAGTCACTTGTGCTGGAGGTAAGGAACCAACTCCATTTCAACAAAGTAAACATTAAGAAACAGTTATGGGTTAAAAAAAGAATTTATTAATTTATTAAGCTGTTATTGTAATTGTGTTTACTATTGTTTATTCAAATTATATGTAGTGTTTTACTGGACACTAAATCACTTTATGGTCTCTGCTGCTCTGCGCATACTTTACTACCATCCCTACTTTCCTACACCTCATCCAGTTAATCAGGGTTGTTGACCACTGCCGCCGGCTAATCTTTGCCTTTACAGCATTTCGCTGATGCATGTAGGTTGTGATGGTTCGCTTTAGTCTGGGATTTTGAAATAAGAGAAGGTTTTTTGCAGGGTGTTTTACTGCCCCTTAGTGGTGCTTATCTAGTTGAAATGGTCTGTTAGGGATGTTTATGTGAAATAAACCTTCTTAGGGTGTTTCTAGATGATATAAGGCCTTTGTTTTTATGCTACTCTCACTGAATCCTATACTGCTTATTTGTCTGCATTTCTTGGCATATTCAAAAGACAAGATTTTATTTTATGTATAAATAAATACAAATTAAAATATAAATGTTAATTTATTTATTAAATGTTTTTATTTATTTGTTTACTTATTTATTTATTGGGAAGTGACACAATATGTAAAGACATTTGCAAGTGTGTAACCATGTAAAGTAATACTGCAAATGGTTCACACGGATTGGTTCATGGAATACAGTATGTAGCAGAGAGAGAGAGAGAGAGGGGCAGAGCGAGGCAGGCAGGCAGGCAGGCAGGCAGGCAGGCAGACAGACAGACAGACAGACAGACAGACACAGACAGACAGACACAGACAGACAAAGAAAGAAAGAAAGAAAGAAAGAAAGAAAGAAAGAAAGAAAGAAAGAAAGAAAGAAAGAAAGAAAGTAATAGTCCATAGCCTGCCAGTTGTTTTATATGGTATTTACTCCCTGTATTGGTGGTGTAATGGATGCAGAAATATTTCGGTAAATAGCCTGTCTATGTAGAATTATAAGAAAATAATGATCCACAATGCAAACCCAAAACAACAAAAAAACATAAGTTATTATAAGAAAATATATAACCATCATGTACAATACTGTATAGATACCAACCTTCCTTTCAGTGTTGATTTTAGATGTGGGTGACATGGGTAGTCACTGAGGATGGCATTTTGCTTAGGCAGCCTGCCCCTAACAACAACAACAACAACAACAACAACAACAACAACAACAAAATCTGACTGATGACATTTGTATGATTGCTTTTCTATAATCATGTGGAGCATTTGACCTTGTTAGAGTGAGTTCCCAGAACCTAGTTTGCAAGTAAGGTGGGCTACTGGCTGGGAAGGGCTCCCACACAGAAATACAAGACGTGAAAGAGAGTTGGGGCAGGTTGACCTCAGGTCCCCCCACTAGAAGCCCAGGGTAGGTGGATCAAAAAGTGCAGCTTTAAAGTTGAACATTACTAATAAACCGGTTCATTTCTACATTAATTATACAGTCTCGTTAGCTCACCCTTATTGGTCCGGGCTGTAAATCTGGCGAGCTATTGTAATAGGGATAAATACATGGAAGGAAATCTGTCCTGCAGCCTTTCAGAGAGATAATGGGGGGTGAGCTAACAGGGTTTGACTGTATATATATATATATATATACATCTGGGATGCTGTAGCACTACTTATTCCTTATTTCTGAAACAGTTTAGAATCAATATGAATGTGGTTTCTCAGCCTCATGCCTTCTGTTTTCCCTCACTCCATTACTCTTTCCTTCCAGCTGCAGTGAGACTGTACAATCAACACCTGCAGCTGACCACACACACACAATCCCCACAGACTGGCAACTGAAACTTCACTTCACACATGCAAAGTTCATATTCATATTCTCTATGTGCAATATTCATCTGTGCAACATGTGTAAAAAAAAATTGCAATATTTCCTGCACTGTCTACACTTTTAATTTGCCGTATTTTTGTGTACTTTTTATATTTTTTTGTATTAGTATATTATTTTATTTTATTTTTGCATTACTTTATCTTACCCGTAAGTTTTTAAAAGTAACTGTTTTACTTATTGTTTTTCTAAATACTCTGTTTGCTGTCCTGCTGCTGTAACAATGTGAAATTTCCCACTTGTGGGACAATAAAGGATTATCTTATCTTATCTTTCTGTGTCTAGTCTTTCATCAGTGGGAAGACAACTTGTGTAGCCTGTTACCAAAAAACAGGAACCCTAGACTGAACTGGGAAGGATTTATGGGCTGAAGACTGGAATTTTCAATTGGGATTAACTTGGATGGATCAGGACTCAATGCATCCAAAGACTGGACTTTAACAAAGTGCTACAGCAGAGAACAAGTCTGACAAAAAGACCTGATTTTGTCCCGCCAGCTTTGTTTGATGTTGCATTCTTCCGGTGTCCCATTTCCACCATGCCACTTCTTCCCCTGCCCTCGTTTCCCATAGGGTTCTCCCTCTACTTCCCTCTCCTGGCTGACTCACTCCTGCGGCTCACTGAAGCGTGTCTACTCCCACAGTATGGCTGTCACCTGTCCAACACTGCCGTGTCCCACATCCCCTAGCAACTTTCCGCCAGGGAGCGAGGCCTATCAGGTGTAGTGGCGTTCTCTCAAGTGAGCCATCTGAGCCTTCAGCATTCTCTCACTCAACTCAAGTGAGACCACTAGGTGAAGGAAGCAGGTGTTTTTGTCTTGGATGGAAATATATATAAAAAAAAACACAGGTGGCAGAATTTCTGCACTCGTCCTGTGGCGTGATTTTTATTCTTGTTGGAATGTGGTGTTATGGCAACGGTGAAATGCTACACAAAAACTTAATGCAATATACATTGCAGACTGCAGATGGCAGCAGATATGTGTAAACCCTGTAAAGCTTGGGGCTCAGACTCCAGTTCTGGAGAATTCCGTGCTCTCATTTGGTTCCAACCAAAGACCCAGGCCCATACTCACCAAAATACAGTCTTGGTTAAAGTTACAGTTACATTTATTGTTGGAACTGATTGACCATGAATGGAAGGCAAACTTAATTTTAACTTAAATATGACAAATATTCCCAAAGATAAATCCCAGTGTCTTGCAAAGTCTAGTTTGTCTATGAGAGGGATTCAAGATGATCCAATTTACAGTGGAAATCTATATTGGGCTTTGGATTGTTCAAAGATGTGAGCAACACAAATGAAAAAAATGTCAGAGATCACAATTAAAGTTTATTGTGCACTTAATCTTTAATTCAGTAGAAAGAATGACAATGAAATAGCTTTTGTCAATAATCAAATATCAAATACAGAACATTAGTTTAGCATAATGGTGAATCAAATAAGTGTTGAATATATATCAACTACCTGTTGATACTGCGTGTTGTATATATAATTTCAACCACTGAAATTCACAATACAGGGTGAATATTCAGGCTAAGTGGAGATACACTGCAAATATATAACAGATATAGATATTAATGTAGTTAAGCTTCAGCACCGTCATTAGACTCCAGGATCTTCAGGATGATCCCCAGAGCCCCCCAAACTGTTGGAGCTAACGTATGGACAGCCTCAGGTGCCTTGGAGACCAGTCTGAAGACCACTACACTACTGTCTAGTTACAAGGGTAAGCCAACAATAAAAAATTTAACAAAAAGCACCAAGGTTTGCAGCACCTCATCTATTTGAATATACACTGTTCAGCCATAACATTATAACCACCTTCCTAATACAACAGGTCCTTGAGTTACGACATACTCAGCTTACGGAAATTTGCGGTTACGACAACGCCCCATCCCCGTTTTTTTATTTTATTTTAATGGTTAAAAAAATGTATGAATAAAACATTTTAAAAAATGCAATATAGAGCCTTAGGTGGGTGAATGTCTCCCTCTGGTGGACTGACAGCAGAATAGCCCCAGTGTAAAACACAGTAGACGATTATGTAAGGGGTCTCGACATATGTAAAAATTCAACTTATTGCACACGTTGAGGAACGGAACCTCATCGTATGTCGAGGACCCGCTGAATTTTGTGGGTCCCCCTCCTAAAGTAAAAACAACAGAAATTTTGAGGCGTGGACTACACAAACCTTTGAAGGTGTGCTGTGGTATCTGGAACCAATATGTTAGTGAGATATTCTTTAAGTTCTGCCGATTGTGAGGTGGGACCAGATACCACATCCCACAAATGCTTCTCAAACCATTCATCAAAAAAGAAAGAGGCCACTGCCATTGGGGATATACTTGTTCGGGATGTAACAGCATTTGGATTGGTGGTAGAACCCAAGGTTTCCCAGCCATTACCCAGAGCTTCATACGGTCTCTGTATGTGTTGATGCCATTTTTTCCTCATGCAAGTGAGGCACCCTACCCATCTGTGCACACGATGTGAAAGAAAACGTGATTAATCAGAACAGCAAAGTGGGAACGCCCAGCAAGACCTGCTGAGATGTTCAGGCCCAATCATCTACCCATTCCAATTCAGTCAACCAGATCCTTAAGCTGGCCCATTTTCCCTGATTCCAACACAGTGACATAAGGAACTGACTGTTCACATGCTGTCTATAATATCCCTTGACAGTCTGCTGTTGTAACAAGAAAATCATTCCTATTCACGTCACCCATTAGTGGTTTTAATGTTTTGGCTGATTGCATACAATGCCAAGTACATTATATGAGAATCTTATCCATTTCAGAACAAAGCTTTTCATACATTTTAAAGAGAATTTCACAGTTTAGAATAGAAGCCAATAAGGAAGAGGTATGCTTAATGTAAAATTAGATGTAATTCAGGGCCCTGTATAATGTTTGACCCCTATGTTGTTGGAACAAACTATGGTTTAAAGGATTTTAAACAAAGAGCTCTAGACCCGCTGTAAGATCTGTTGTTATATATGATGGTATTTTGATGGAATATGAAGAAAAGTTCATAAGCAAGTTTTCACAAATGTCTCGTAGAAAACAAATCTTAAAACAAATGAATAAAAATAAGAGAAAATTGAAATTTTTCAAACATTATTCATAGTTGAGTCACTAAAGTTTAAGCAAATTGATCGAGAGTTTATATGAAACATAATTTTCCAGAGAAACTTAGCAATTGGTCTTGTGCTAGTGATCAGATTAGCACTATAAAGGAATACGTGGCTGCATATTTGTGGTGGAAAGGTATTTTATTTTCCAGATTTACCCCTGTTTTATTGTTTAAAATGTGTGTGTGTTCACTGGTGAGCCAATAAAACATATTATTGTAGATATTGTGACTGGTGGCTCCTATCACCACTACTCAAAAATGCTTCACTTAAGAAAAGCTTATGTCTTTTTATCAATACGAATGCCTTTGTTTTCATCTCAGAAATCCAGTAGAATTTTATCATATTAATCATAGCTTATTAAAATCTACTACATTGACGTATCCCACACAGTTTGATGAATTTTAGGGGTTTTCCCTGCTCCCAATTGACCTGATCCAACTAATTAGCTCATTAACAAAGCCTCACTGTATTACTGTATTACAGCAGAAAACACCAAAAATGTGCAGAGCCTCCAGAACAAGGTTTGGAAATATTAAATTTTAAAGCTTAATCAGACAGTGGCAGATATATTTGGAATCAGAATATCAAAATGGTCAAATTTAGAGCTTATTGTCAGTCATTTCAGTCAAAAATGGGTATAAGGTTATTGGAAGATTGTGTCAGTGTGTTTTTATAATATAAAAGCATACGATTGAAGGTATAAGGAATTATTTTTGAAGAATATTCACGTATGTAAGAGAAACATATATACAAATATTTGAAAGCATTTGTGTAGCTATGAAGCTAAGGAGTAAGGAAACATTAAAGAATATGTATTTAAGACACTTTCCGGTAAATCCGGCCCATGGTCCTTGTATCCGACGTAGCTGTCATGGCGTAGACACCCCGAGGCTGTCTGTCTGAATCCTCGCTGTGCAGACCCACGGAATGGCCTGCAGGCTTCTGCCCCAGGGCTACATACCTGAACCCTCCTGCCTTGTCTCCCCAAAAGGGGCCTTAGAGGAGAAAGAAAGAGAGAGAGGTTGCATACGAGTGCATGTCCGAGCTGTTTAATGATTCAGTCACTGTCACTGTGAGAGAGAATCAGACACTTGGTGATTTAGGCTGATAGAAGAGAGGGCAAGCGAGAGGTGGACAGAGAAAGGGGGAGAGTACAAGGGAAGTCCCCAAGGGTGGATTCTGTTACGGGCTCCTTTTCAGTTTATCAAAGGAGGGAGGTGAGCATGCGGAAAGGGAACAAATGGCCACCTGCTCCACTCTGCTACAGCACCAAGCCTTTTCAGCTGCTGAATGGAAGTATTAACACTTACAGCACACGTACAGTATAGTATGGTGCAGAAAACAGCATAGCAGGCAGTATAGGACCATGCACTGGCATGATGCCACAGGGTTGTGCCTTATTGAACAAGCGATCTTCATTTCCAATGGTCCACACACACAGAAATGTTGAAATGGTGTAATAACCAGCAACTCTTTTTAAATTAAGGTTTTATCCAAACCTGCATTTTTGTCTTACCTTGACAAGCCCTGTTTGAGATCCACCAGTAAAGAATGTATTTGAGGTGTCCTGCTCCTAAAACAACCAGAAAACACAAGTAGTTTGTTTTAGCCAATGTTCACACCCTGTGAAGAGATCGTCAGCAGTAGAGAACTGTTTGCGAAGCTTTGAATTTTGAAGGACATTTATAACCTGTGTCTGACCATGTGGAAATGATGGGCCTCCTTCATCAGCAGCTCTTAAGAAGAAAGGACTTTATTCACCAATATCTTCTTAAATTCTTCTTAACATTGTTTTCGAGATCGGATTGTTTGCTAAAAAAGTCATGATCAGATTTATAAGCAGTTACTCTGCACAGACATGCCAGCACTGAAATGTGTGGAAACGTGTCCTTCAGTGTGTCCAGTTTCACTTCTTGCCTAAGAACAAATAGCAAATTTGTGAATGCCCGAATCTTAAGATGAGAACTTCTTCTTCTTAAGATGTTTGGTGAATGAAGCACAAAATTCTTAACTTTTTAAAAAATGTTAATTAAAAAACATTAATTAAAAAGAAAAATTGGGATTTTTTCTTGGGTAAGAACAGAATCTAAACACACAGAAGATCCTGCTTATGCAAATTTGAGGGCTGACATGCTTGGAACAAATAACCGATTGGGGATAAAAAAATTGTTTTTATTGTTGTGTGTAACAACAATTTGAAGCAATTAAATAAAGTTTTTTCTGATTCTGATTCTAAAAATTACAATGAAAATTTTTATTAAATGCCTCCTTTGCAGATTAGTTAACAATCAGTGCAACTATAAAATGCAAACTACAGTTTACAAAAATTACAAAAGAATTTAAATAACAGAATGCAAAACACAATGATTTATACTCTAGCTGAAAGTGTACTATTAATAAAGCGATGGTGGTGTAGGCGTGAAGTGTGTAACATCTTTGGAATCATATGCACATTGGGTTATGTTGCATCAATATCGCATATTAATACTGCATACATGTTAGACTGGTGTGTGTTAATCTGTGTAACAGCACTGGGGTAGACAGGAAGGACAAAAGTGGCAATGAGATGATTATAAATCTGACCAAGACTTTCTCAATAGGTTTTACACTAGGGTTTTCAGCTGTGATCTTGAGCCAATGTCCAGAGTGCTGGTTTCCCTGCTCAAAAACACCTGATTGATATCATCTGTTAACTGCCACATTTGGTTTGAGTATGGGAACTACCAAGCTGTTCTATCACTGGTCCTCCAAGGCTGGAGTTTACAGTATCAGTAATATATACCACCATTCAAACTGAAATATGACTTCTCTCTGGACTGTCCTTCAGGCAGCGCCCAGGAAGCTGGGGTTGGTCTTGTGCCCAGTGCTGTGAGATGCTCTGACAGAGAGCTGCTTGTACAGCTTGTAAGTGTGCACCCAGTGTTGGAAAACACACTCACGTAATCGGAGTTGGCCTCCAGGAGTTCTTCAGCCTCGCTGTCCTCTGAACTGCAGCCACCATTCACACACCGGCCAGCACGCCTCTCTCTCACTGACCGCAGAAAGTCGGCCGCTGATGACCTCCTTAGCAAAGCTGAAAGCAGTGACATGCTTGGTCAATAACAGTTCAGTCGTCGTCCTCCTTCTGGTGTCCCACAGCACCCGGGGACTCCGCACACCTGAACAGCTCCCTAACCAAGGCCTTAATGAGCTGGATCAGTGTGCTGAGGCAGGAAATAGTTAAAGCCATGAAAATCTAGACTCATTTACATACATTACATACACAGCGGAGGATAAACTAACTGGTCGCTAAGCCAATAAACTACTTAAAAATGTAAAAAAGGTATTGTTTGCTAGGATGGTCATGTACAAAGGTTAAATACCCCTGATTAAATGACATTTTTCTAATGAATTTTTTTGCACATTGATTTATGATAAAATTCTTTCTCTAAAAAAAAATTATTTGTGATTTTTATGCAGATTTTAGTGCACAATTTAGTTTAAAATATTAGAAAATTGAAACAAATAATGCTATAACTTTTGCACAGGCCACATTTAATAAATTACTGTTTTAGAAATTCAATAATTGTGCATTAAAATGTGCAGAAGGGTGTTTTTTGCAATATGCAATTATTTTCACTTAATAAGAAACATGTAATTTGACCAGAGGTGCCCAGTCTTTTGCATGCAATTCTAAGCAACAACAATGTACAATTTAAAAAGTATTATTACTTTAAAAATGGATAGAATATGCGCCATTAAGAGTTTAATTTAACCAAACCATTACTCACTGTTCTGGGCGTTCAAAAGAATAAAGAATATGCTTACCATCCAAACAGCATGACGCCAACTGGATAAATAGAACATTAAACGCTTCTGTTACCTGCTTCACAGAGGTAGGCCATCAGTGCCAGGACCAGCAGAGATACAGCCAGCTCTCCTCGTCTGCCCATGTCTCCCTCTCACTCAGAGCACTGAGACCCTGAGCATCCAAGCCCTAGCCCTTTGTAGAACACCTGCCAGCCTAAGCCCCTCCCACTGGCTTCTGCTAAAAGTCCTTGTGCCCATGTAGAGGGGTGTGGCCCCCAAGCATCTGCCCCAGGTGGATGCACCTGAAACAGCACCAGAGCTGCATTTACATAACCTCGGCCTAGGCCCCAGGCTACAGCTAAGGTTGAGCGACTGCACACCTATGCGGGATACTTGACACGATGAGTAGGAGATATTTTACACCGTTAGCACTGGCTGAGCATTTGTAATGTAATAGTTGCCGGATGGATGATCAAATTTGCACCGTGGCCTTAAAGCTTGACTGTAGTCCATGTGGTCTAAGTTAACACTGCAGCGAGTGGGAGCTTGTGGTTGATTTGTCAGGTGGAGGGAGTATGACTTGCTGCTAGGCACATTTAAAGACAGAGGTTCTTAAATGGTTCCAGGCTCAAATATAAGGTTTTTCAGTTTGATGGAGGCAAAGACTGATAGAAGAAAGCTTGTACGTAAATACACACTTAAATAAGTAAGCTATTAAGTGATATTCAATTTTAAGTGATCTATCTATCTTAAGTGATTTTTATTTCATTGTTTTTAAGATAAAAAAAATTGCAAAACCTTAGTGAATCCCAGAATCTTCATAAAAACAGCTTTAGTGGATTTTAAGAATATTTTTTTCTTAAGATGTTTGGCGAATGAAGCCCAAAGTCCTCAAAGCTCACATTTCATTAACATTAGTTTTTAAAATTTGAGATTTGTTTTGGGTAAGAACAGAATCTAAACAATTAAACCAAACCCTTACCCACTGTTCTTGGCCACAGACTTTGCATTCAACAGAATAAGGAATATGCTTACCACCCAAACAGCATGAATTCACCTGGATAAATAGAACAGCAAACGCTTCTGTTATCTTAATCTATAATAAGCAATAATAATGTAATTGCTAATCTAATAATAAGTGATCTGTCAAGTGATTTGTATTTCTTATTTTGATTACCAATAAAGTTTTAATTCTTTAGATTCTGACACTTCCTGGCATTCATTTTTGTTTTTGTGTAGTCAAATACAGGGGTTCCTCAACTTATGAAAATTTTTGGTTACAACAGCAACCATTTTTTAATGGTGTGAAAAATGAAAGTGAAATGAAACTTTAATAAAATGCTTAAAAGAAATGTAATACAGAGCCTCACGTAGGTGAGTGTCTTCCTCTGCTGGACCGACAATGACCAGTGCAATGACCCCAGTGTAAAACATAGTAGACGCATATATAAGGGGCTTCAACTTATTTCAAAATTCAACTTACGACACATTTTGAGGAACAGAATCCCATCGTAAGTCAAGGACACACTGTATAGACATTTTTCCTCTTTTGAAAATTTAAAGTGCCATTTCTAACTTTATTTTTATTAATCAATTACCTTTTGATTAACTGACCACTTAGTAGTCAGAATTGTCTTGTCTCCTTACATTTAAGATGTTTAGGTAATGTTCAAGGCATGCTCTTAAAGACAGAGGTTCAAAGCTCAGATATGTTTTTTCAGATGATGGAAGCAAACAATTGCAGGTTGGTAGTAAAGGACATGTCAATACACAATTTGTTTAGATGAAGTGACAACAAGTATCAAATATCAAGTGAAATTATATTAAGTCTAATCTATGTATCTTATCTTTCTCATTGCTTAAAAAATATTTCTCAAACGCAGTTGTCTTATCTATTGGCAGCAAATGTGGTCATTAAACATTATTTCTACAAATGTGTGCATGCTAGATTCACTTTAAGACAATAAAGGCTTAGTTAATTGGATTATGTTCAAGCAGGAAAAGTAACAAAACACTTAAGGTACACTATTGAAACGAAAAATTCTAAAATTGATCTACAGGCACAGATACATGGTTCTAGTGAGTTTGCATAGGTTCTTTAAGCTTTAAAGTTTTTAAGCTCTTGATAATGTATCCTGTCTTTATAAAATAGTAATTGACATGTTCATTAGGAACCCAAAATATTGCAGCGGCTCTTTGGCACTTTCATATTTAGAGAGATGAATAAGTATTAGTCATATGTGTTATAATTAGTGATGCACACAAATTAACTGAAGAAAAAATCTATAAATTAAACTATAAATTATAAAAGAATGTAGACTACAGAGTATGCCATAAGCAGTTCCACTCCAGAGTAACAATAATATAATATATATATTACTTCTTCAAACCTGTTTTAGAGTGTCATACCTACTTAATTAACATTCAAAATATGTATAAAGTGTTTAGATTGTGACACTAGTTGGTATTGATCTTTTTTCTACCCAAAAGTTATGTTTTGTTGACCATTTTGGTTGAAAATGTTTGGTGGTCAGCATTATGGTGGATTATTAAATAAATTAAATTCAATGGTTCCCAGTTCTAGTCCTGGAGTACCTCATATTTTAGTATTTTTCTTGCACCCAAGACAAGACAGACTGATTAGATTGATCAGGTAATGTTCAAGCTGGAAAAACAGATATTCTACAATGGTTCTTGGTGCACTACAGTATATGGTTCTAGGACAGAAACGCGTTTGGTATTCAACCTTAACATTCTGCCAGGGTTCTTTAAGCTTTAACAGTTATTTTTCACACTGTATCTTCTCATTTCTCTATTTCTCTATTTTTTTGCTGTTTTATTTTTAAGGGTACTGGGGCACTCAGGGACCAGAGTTGGGAACCGCTGAGCTACTAGATGTATTAGGGTAAAAACTCAGCAGTATCTGTTCTTCTTCAGACCCATACTGCTTGCCTCACACCTGTGCTGCATCTAGATATCATTGTGGCTCAGTTACCTGTGCTGGTTCAGGTGCGCTAGTTCAGGTGTACCATCGTTCAGTTCAGGTTCAGCAGCGTCCCACCTCAAACAATTTAGCCCTTGTTTACTAGAGCGCGACAAATCAGATCCTGAAGATTCTTTGGGATTATACAGATTGGAGGTGGATAGAGTGCTTTCATGGACAAAGGGTCTTGTGATTCGGGGGATACAGTTACCTCCCCGTCTAATTAAGAAGCCATCGAGAACCTGGACTGAAGGCAAAGATGGAGAAGTTCCATCGGTTGAAAAAACTCAGAAAACACTCTGCCGAAAAGCCATACAAACTGACCATGATAACCTCGAATGGGATCTGAGATGTACTGTGTGTTCCTGGCTGATTTGCGCCCGGCGTTGGTGTTCGCTTGCAAGCGTCTGGTGTGGTTGCTGCTTGAGATTCGTGCCACAACCCCATTATTCTCTACGGTTACACTTTGGAGGTTTGAGAAATTCTGCACGCAGGAAGCGACCCTGCTTGGCTCTTCCACCAACTTCTGGATGCTCGGGCAATTTAAAGAGGGAAGATGACCTCGATATCTCGTAAACTAGCTGCTGTAAGTCGATGCTTGTGTTTTCTTTAAGGAAGAATTTAAGTGATTATACAAAAAACTCAAACAGTGTTGATTAGTCATTGGGTTATAGTTATCAATAAAGTGCTTATTGCCTCTAAAAGGTTCCCCACAGAACACTGTTACATGAAAAGGTTATATATAGCTGACATCTAAAACCATAAGGTTCTAAGGCCATATGCTGGGGAAGTCACCACCACTTTCTGTTGTGGCTCATCTTGTCCATGCTTTTGTAAAAATCTTCTCCCCATCCCAGTCTTCAACATTTGTAAGTGGGAGCTTTGAATGGCACAATGGAGCCCATTAGCTACCATCAGCAAGTGCGGTTGAGAAGACACATTGAATCCGGGAGTTTGTCTTGTGTGTGATGCTGATTATAACCCCATAGTTGAGACATTGATGATAGTACAGTACATAGACCATGGCTGCCCCATGCTGTTACCCATGCTCATGCCTTTTCCCACGCTTGTGTTTGTGAACCTGCCCCACAACACTTTACAGTTGGATCAAACGCCTACTGAACACATGTTTTTTTCCAGTAACGGATGGTGTAATATAACCTGTATATATTCAATTCTAATAAAACATTATACAGGACTTTTTAAGGAGATTAACTTTGTTATTTAATGACCTTTTTAGCATATTCAGCTCACTGTGAATGTGAGATTCTGTAGTTTATAAAGGAATCCTAATATGATTCTAAAATGTGTTTGAAAATATGATAACCCAGTCAACCCCTTCAAAAATGATGAGTAACCCCCGTACTTTTCAAACCAAAGAGATGCCTGAGACATTACATTACAGTACTGTTCGTAATGTTTTGCTCCAAAACACATTTTTCAAAAATATATTGAAGACTGACAAAGGTGCATGCGATATATATATATAACCATTTTTTAAAAAATTGTATTGAACCCAGAATTTTTAAGTTATTTTTAAACCATTATCAGCATAGTATAATAACATCAGAAGACACTTGTAGGTTAAATAGTCCATTTGGATTGTAAATAAAATAACAATATATAATTTCTTTCATATGAAACCTACAAAAAATCAATTAAGAAAGTTTTCTTCCTTGTCCTATACAGTTACTATTTTGGAGATATGAGGTTTGGTTCTAATAGTGATGATTTGTATTGAAGATAATGTGGTCCCTGATTTCTATAACAAAAACTGTAAAGAATGATTTTCCCTACGTCCTTTTCACCTCAAAATATTCTCAAATATTATTATGTACATATCAGCAATTATTTAACAGATTAGAAATTTTGAAACAGTGCTGGAATTCCTTCCAGGCTGCTGCAGCAGCAACATTAATCATGCAACATTAATACAATGTTACTGAATTAGTTTCTGTTTATTTTTATATAAAGTTATAACACTTTTATCATTTTTACAGCAAAGTGTTTATGTGCCCCTCTTGATGATAACAGTGTCATGATTTAAAGCTACTAAAATGCTACAGAACAAAATACTGTAATAAGTCAATTATAAACATCAAATCAGAATACTAAACCAAGCATGTGTCAAATTTGTGACATTGATTGTTTTTAAAATGGCTTTAGAGATGATTAAAGGCAAAATCCAACTATGTTTGTGCTTTAAATCCCATAGTGTTTCTAATCAAATCATTGACTGACACTAAAACTGACTAAGTATCATAAATGGCATATTAGATACATACCGATCAGCCATAACCTTAAATCCACCAGCCGCCTTCTAACACCTACTCTGATTGTGCTGCACTGTGTTTCCCGACACCTATTGTAGTCAGCATTTACTTTTTGTGCTACAGTAGCTTATGTGAAGGATAGGACCAGAAGATCTAGCCTTCGCTTTCCACACGCATCAATGATCCTGTTGCCGGTTCTCTGGTTGGCATTTGTTAGACCACTTGGCGTAGCTACTAACACAAACACGTTCTAACCCAGATGTCTAGCCATTACAATTTTGCCTAAGTTGCTCAGATCCTTGGTCATTATCCTTTGCTTGACCATTTTTTACTGCTTTCATCCCATCACCTTTAAGAACTGACTGTTTACTTGTTGCCCAATATTCCCTGCCCCTTAAGAGATAACCACTTCCGCTTCCTGTAGTTTTAATGTTGTGGCTGATCGGTGAACATATGTAGTCTGTTTGAGCGTGAACTCTCTTCTACCGATGACTGGTTATATTGATTTCTGATTGGACCGTATTTCCCCAATGATAGGCCGCCCCATTCTATAAGCAGCAGAAAATGCTCATTTATGTTTTAAAATGATAAGCTGCCCCATGTTATTAGCTGCAGCATTGCTGAATTTACAGACCTGAAGTAAAGGCATCTAACTTGACCCCTGGACAAGTTAATGAACAATTAAATTGACACTATTTTAAACGTACTGATATCATGCCTCAACGGAAAAACTACGCTGCCGAATTTAAGCTCCTAGTCATTGTTTTCCTAAACCAACGTCTGTAATATCCGAGAGCAATATGGGTGACAAAAGCGTGTTCGACATCTAGTTGTTATCAATAACGTATATGCATATGATTTTGAAGGGTTTGAAGAAAGGTAAGCCTAATACTTTCAGCATTTCAATTTTATACTGAAGAATTTACATGTAGACGGATGATTGACATCACTGTACTGCAGTACCTACCCTGCAGTCATTCCAACTAAAATTCAAAAACTCATCTTTCCCCAGCCAACAATAAACTTTTGTTCTATTTATTTCTGTTAAATTGAGCTTTTTCCAGCTTGTATTATACACTAGGATGTAATGTTATGTAGTAAAGGGCTGAAAAAGTTTAAGAGAGGCTGAATGCTGCAGTGACATTTAAATGATTAAATGAAATCATCTTTGCTTTGCGTTGCTTTTCAAACTGTTTATTGCTGCAGCAAACAGCACTTTAAAATTCAACTAATCAACCGGGGATGTCATTTTCTGTCATTGAATGATACTTTTAGTGATGGTGTTTTCATGTTTTCATGTTTTAAATGAGCCACACTCAATACCAGGGTTGCAAAATTGATCTATAAGCCTTGTTGGGGAAATACGGTAATTACAGAAATAGTTCTGCAAAAAAAATCAAATGTACACATTTTCCATCTGCCCCAAATATAGACGATCAGATACATTTTTGGGTCTAAATGTTGCTTCTTTAGTTTACAACTACAGCTGCAAAGCCAATGGATGAAGAACTACATAGTCATCCAAATAGTTCAGATTGTTTCCATTGAAAATACATCACCAACACTTCTCTTAACTCTCTAAATCTCCTCCAGCTCTTCATTAAAGTGGCATGGACTCATGGATGTGGTTTAGGACACAGTAAGACCTACTGCATTTCAGACATCAATATAGCTGCTATTCAGAAAGTTGGGGAAATGAAAGATGAGAAACATTTTCTTGATGTGTCTTTACAGAAACGTCAGCAACAATAGCCTGGTAGCTTCAGCACTAAACTAAAGAAGCATCAAATAGTTAAAACTCGTTCATTTTTTTGCAGGACTGTTCCTTTAACTGAAAATTACATCCTTCACACTTCATATGCAGTTACGTGCTAGAGTATTCAACTTATATCTCTCATAACTGGGCCAATAAACAGCCCATCTAGTGTAGAATTGATTGAAATGCAGTAACAGTCGTGCTCGCTTGCTGTCATGAAGGCACTGAAAAGAGCAGAGACAAACAAAACAGCTCTGCGCTGCCTCTACAAAAAATACATTAGTTTTTTCGCCCTGCGGTAAAGTGATAAGCACTGTGCAATAGCAAGACTGTCACCAGTTCATTATGGTATCACAGTAACAATAAAGTTTTCTCAGTTTGCATCAATTCGTAGGGGAAGTCTTGCACACACGGGCAATTCTGTCCGTTATCTTCACGTGACAAAATGGTGAAAAGAAACAAATTAGCCTTTCTATTTAAGGGAAAAAGTGACCTGTGCTGATCTTAATGAATTTTTCGAAGGTGGTGTTGTATTACATTACAAGAGCAAGACAATCTCGAGTCTATTATGTTATCACAGTAAGGTTCTTCGGCCACGCTCACAAAACATTTTGTTTTCTGTCAAAAATTGATGTGAATGCGAAACTCATGGCAGGAAATTCTTGTTCTTTTTCTTAAAATGAAGTAAAAATGGGCTTCTTCTTGTGGTGCAACTAAGTCAGCAAACACATGTGACAGTACAAGTTGGGGCAGTGGTAGTCTAGTGGTTAGGACTTGGGCATTGTTCTCAGAGTTTTGCAGGTTCAAGTCCCAGCCCAGGCACCACTGAGGTACCACTGCTGCTCTACATGTGAATGGGTTAAACTTCACGTTTAGTTGTGCTGTTCATAATGACAAACAGTCACTTTAACCACCACTCAGCCCAATGCCAGCCAGCATGGGCATCTGTTAACTCATGTACCAGAACTGGCAGTGAGCAACATCCTCCAACACACACGCTATGAAAGCTCATAAACTGTTTGACAGTATAAAAATAGATACCACCCGAGCTTAATGTCAATATGTCTAATGACATATTGTGCTAGTTTGATAAGATGCGTTGGTGCTTCATGTGACTCAGAGAATTGAAGCACATGCTAACCTTCACCCTCCCAGTGTTGGTGATATGCTGTGAGTGGGAGAGTCCCAGCAAGTGGGCGGGACTGAACATGACTAAATTAGGAAGGAAAGTAGGAAATAAATAAAAAAATAATAATAAATTAAATGAAAGAAAAATAGACGTGTGCAAAACCAGTCAATCTTATATCTTTAGATTCTGATTGTACAGCTCTGGTAGAAGCAATTTGTTTCTTTTCTGTTAACATTTGACAAAACCTCGCCCCAAACCAACTCCTATTGGCTGGCAGATTGGCTTCAACAGATCATACATTTTACACACTGTCACACATTGGTAAGTGTTGACTATCATTGAAATTAAGAGCGAGAGATTGACAGATAGATAACAGTGCTTGTGAACATAGCCTTAGCAGACAAGTGCACAGACGTGGTTTCATTTCGTATCTTTACACAGTGGAAAACCAAGTTACTGATTCTTTTTAAGAGCAAAAGTGTCCTGTGCCAATCGCTGTTGTATTTTTATGGTATTATTGTGTAACATTACACATATGCTTTGTATTGTTATTTGTGTATTGTCTTTAGCATTTAATGCCAATGAGACGTATGGTACACTTGGCAGTTGGGGAACCAACAATCTGCGTTAATACTGATAGCGTTTTTTCTGATTGCGTGTGTATAAAGATGTTAGAGGTTAATAAAAGACACTGCTGCCTTTACACCTCTGTCTCAAACCAGTGGAACCCTGGTCACTCTGTCTGACCACCCAGAGACAACTGTCCACCCCATGCACTTAATGGGCACACGGCCAGACACCACCATATCTGCTGTGGAAGAAATAACTTGGAGAAAAGGGAAGCCTCTTTCGCCTTCTCAGTGAGACACCTTCTTGTGTCCATATTTCAGAAGCTTCTGGATCTTCTGGGTCTTCAGGGGAAGTGGGTGTTTTGTCCAGTGGAGCCATATTTGTGTGAGACAGAGAGAGTTAGAGAGAAGCACAGCAGAGACGACGGCTGTGGATGTTCTCTGTGTTATGGGGTGCGCAAATACTTTCCCACAAATGTGCATCTTCCAACCTACACCTCCTTCTCTCCAGAGCTCGTGAATGACGTTCTCCTCAGGTTCTCTTTGACCTTGATAAACTCTGGAGCGCTACGGGCACATTCCTCCTGTCGCTCCTGCTCCTGTTCCAACTGTAAAACAGAAAACACATTGGTTGGCAGAGATGATGTACGTATTTGAGATCAATTGTCTTCAAGATTGAATGACTTTTGCTAATGTTTCTCCAATTTTAATGACTTTTCCCCCAACACACAATGCTACCAAGCTGGGAGGTTAAAGGCTGAGTTATGTAAACGCCTTTAAACCTTAATGCTACATCACTGGGCATCTTGCTCTTAAAGAAGAAAGAAAACTTTCTGTAGTCAGCTAACAGATGCCCACAGTGGCCAGAATAAGTGGAGGAGTGGAAGGGCCATTATACCCAGGCAGATGGTGAGGCCTGTTATGCTGTCTTGGAATCCTGACGTATGGCTGTGGCATCCCAGGACAACAAATTCACAATCTCTCAGTAATAAGAATTATTTCTAGATATGTCACATGTATGCAGGAACACTGCATCCATTGATTCCTACTTTTGACCCATTGGCACTTTTGCTGAGCTTTGGTGAGCCTGTATTCCTACTGCTGACCCACTGTAATTGCAGAACCTTTGTAAGTTTTATATTAGACAGATTGTACCTCATCCAGCTTTTTGTGCCTCTTCAGGAGCTCCTGCTCCAGTGGGGAGATCTTCCTCCTGGCCTCCTCCTCCAACTTCCTCTGTTTAATCATCTGCTCTCTCTTCCTCTGCTCCAGGACACGCTGGAGCTCCGGCTTATTTTCCACACCCCTACCGGAGGAAGAATAGAATAAAGTTGTACTAAATCAGGAATGTGTAGAATGCTCCCTGGCATGAAGACGGATTATTGGAACATGTTCTGGTACAATTAAATCCTTTACATCACATTTACTCCATATCTTTTCCAGCACATCATTCTAATATATGTTTGTTACATAACAAAAGCATTAAAGTGAGGAAAACCTGGTTTTCCATGACATGGGGCATTTAAAATGAGACATGTAACATAGAAAAATTCATCTTTCATGTTTGTAATGTAAACTTAAAACTAATTTAAAGTACACAGTTAGTCCTTAAAAACCAATAAAAGGGCCCCTACCATGCAAAAACATCATTTACTTTTTTGCCACTTTCATTTTTCTTTCCATAAGATTGATTCTCCATTCTGAATTTAAAAAGAAATTTATGTAGGTCCATCTTTTCAGCCTATAGCGCTGAGTACAGCTTATCAAGGATGAAGTTATAAAGAGTGTTTCAGTGCAGACTGCTTCCTGAATGATGCACAATACAGGGTAGCCAATCAGAAAATACATTATTTACATATCTCTTAAAAGTACAGCAGCAAAAGCAAAAACAATGAGACTGGAAAATTGTTGACTGGTGAATAGTAGAGGAAGTAAACTTGAGGATACAGTTTAAATTTTTATACCTTTCGATACCAAACATTATTTGTACCTGACAGTGTAAAATAGAATAAAATCAATATTTTGTGGCATTATTAGAAAAAGTGTTGAACAAAGCACAAAGTGGCACTAACCAGAATGGAAAGGATTAAAATAGATTAGAATAGAAATGGTATGATATCCTCCTGCATGATTAGGAACAGAAGAAACAGGTCTGATGATGATGAATAGTGTAGAGAAGCTTTTCCTCAGTTATCCAGCAGATGGCACTCATGTCATGCTTAAAAAACTAGACCACTATGTAAATTAGCACATGGATTTCCATTTCAGGTCTTGGAGGGTAGTTCTCCTCCTCAAATACACTCACTCAGTCTGGCAGTGAACAGGTGAGCTGAACCAGGTGTGTTTATGCAGAGAAATCAGCAAACTGTAATGGCCACCAGCCCTTCAGGACCAGAGATGTTAATGTAAAAAGCTCATGTTAAAAACCCACTGAAATGCCTTAAGGTTAGTGACAACTCTGATGCAAGAATATATACATAGACTTGACTATCATTGAATTTGACTATTACGGAAACACACACACACACACACACCCTCACTGATTGCTAATTAAATTAGGTGAGAGTCTGTTTCCACACCAGGGAGGTGGCATCACGGGTGCTGAGCAGTGGGAAAGCAGTGTGTGTGTGTGAGTGTGTGTGTGTGTTCCACAATGTAATTAGCATCCCTCCTAATTTATGTGGTGTCCATCAAAACCGGGGAGACATGGCAGAAACAACAAACAAACAAAGTAGCGATTAATGAGGTGAAGTAGACGCGGCCGCCTCCACAAGCACTCCCTGAACTCCGCTCTACCAAGTTCTACATCTACTGATGGAGCTGTTTCAGCACTGCCTATATGCAGAATTTACATGCACTCACATACACACAGCTGCTATTGACCCCTTCCTATAGAAATCCATACAGTGTTTTTACTCCAGGTCCAGAACTAGGAGGATTCCGTCAGACGTATCACAACCCTGGCTGCTGCACTTTATTGGTCTCCTTTGGTTTTCCGCTCATTTCAGCTGCTTTTTTACTGGAATTGAAGCTGCCAATTGCACTGTCCCGTGAAAGCATGGGAAGCATGGGAAGGCCTAGTCCTCTTTTCCCAGGAATGCTGGTTTTACACTGTTCAATTAAGTACGAGTCATAAGAGATGAGGTCCTGACCGGAATGATGGGCCAGATGAAAGAATATAATATTGGAGCCCTGAAGTTAGATTATTCTTTTTAAGTGTTTGTGTTTCCTGAGACCATCTTGCATCTTGAGGTCGTCCATGGTGGATTTTGAGATGTTTAAGATCATTGTCCTGTTGTAGAAGCTCATCCTCTTTTCAACTTCAGCTTTTTTACAGATGGTGTGATGTTTGCTTCCAGAATTTGCTGGCATTTAGTGGAATCCATTCTTCTCTCCAACCGTACAATGTTTCCTGTGCCACTGGCTACAACACAACCCCAAAGCATTAAAGATCCACCCCCATGCTTAATGGTTGGCAAGGTGTTCTTTTCATGAAATGCTGCTCCTTTTTTCTCCAAACATGGCTTTGCTGATTGTGACCAAAGATTCTATTTTAACGTCATCAGTCCACAGCACTTGTTTCCAAAATGCATCAGGCTTCTGTAGATGTTCTGTTGCATACTTTTGACGTTGGCTTTTATGATGGGAACTCAAGTAAGGTTTTCTTCTGATGATTTTTTCCATGAAGGACAGTGGAACGGTGCACCACCACTCCTGAATCTGTTTAATCTTCCACAGCTGCTTAGAAGAACCCGTGGTTGTTAAGTGTCCACAAGTGTGTGCACAAGGTTTGAAGAGTATTTGTAAAGCTTTGAAATTGGCTGCAGGTGACATTTACTAATGACAGCTGTTGTCATGCATCAGATCTAACCAGTTAATTAAGGTCTGAAACCTTGTAAATAGAATCTGAGATTGCAGATCTTGTAGGGTGCCCAAAGCTTTGCACAGTGACATAATAATGTTTGTTTAAAAAATGTTTTTAAATATTTTTATTTATAGCGAAAACCATAACTATGCATCAATGTTTGCTGAAAATATTGTGCAATTTTTCCATATTTTACAGTAACATCTTTTCAATTAAAAATCCCTCAAATTTGTTATTTATCAAGGGGTGCCCAAACTTTTGCATAAGACTGTAGGCTAGGCTAGTGTAATCTATTAGGCTAGTGTAATCTACTGAAAATATAAGTACAGTACAGGTATAGACTAGGCTAGTGTAACACATACATACAGTACTGAAAATATAAGTACAGTACAGGTATAGAC
>JBBIGC010000131.1:15691475-15702671 GCA_037576955.1 Lepidarchus adonis
GTGTGTGTGTGTGTGTGTGTGTGTGTGTGTGTGTGTGGGTGTGTGTGTGTGTGTGTGTGTGTGTGTGTGTGTGTTTGAGATTTGCTTCTGTACACGCAGCTGGATTGGGAGGAGAATGGATGTTCCTAAAGTGCTTCCCTACTGAGCTCAGCTAAGATTCTGAAACAGCTGCTAAAATCAGCTCTGTGGACCTTATATTCACCCTCGGATCACTCAGTAAGGGGCTTTCACCTCATCATCATTTCTAATGCTCAGCTTATACTGCTTCTTTGGCGTCTCTAATGGCACAGCATGTTTGCTTCTTTAGTAATCTGTTACAAGTGACATGCACCAGAACTAGAACAGTTGAAGCTTTGCACAGGGGCAGTTCATGTGTAGACTGAACGATATGTATAAGCTGTGAAGAACTGGCACAGAGAGCCAGCGAAGGAGAATGTGAGAATAATCGTGACCGCGACAATCAGTCCCTTAAATGAGGGCTGAGATAATTAGCAAATCTAAAAAAAACCTGATAATTTGGGGTAAATGTATTGATAAATGTGAGAATAAATATTTATGAATGAAATGAAATTCAACTTTATTGTCATTGCACATGTCACAGGTACAAGGCAATGAAATGCAGTTGGCATCCATCCAGAAGTGCTTTAGCCATAATATAGATATATTACAGATATATGTTGGCAATAATATAAATATGTAAATATATTACAAAAATTGTCTATTATAGATATGGTTATATTTCACTGTACACGGTGTGAAGGTATGTTGTGAATATGCTATAGCTTTCGGTATGTACAAGCTATGCGCAGGCTATATATATGAGATTATACATAAGTAAATACAAAGCAATATGTACAAAGAATATGAAATAAAGCTATAAAGAGATATGGGATATGAACTATCCAAGTTATGACAGTTGTAAGCAGTTGTAGAATTATAATTATCATATTGTACAGAATGATTGTCTTAGAGTCACTGGTGTAGTATTCATTCATTCATTCATTCTTCAAAATGTTTATCCAAATCGGGTCACAGGTAAGCTACAGCTGATCCCAGGTGACTACGGGCCAAGACATGTATTCATCTGGCTCATGCCTTTGTCCAAAGCAACTTCCAGCTACTGGAACCCTGGACATTTAGGCCAACCAATCACAGGACAACATAGAGACGGACAACCAGCTGGTGCATCACAGCACTACAGTCTATCACAGTGGTTCTATTACAGCCCTGCAGTAAATATATTCAGTCTAAAATTGGTATTTCCACCAGAAGAGGCATAAAACAAGGCCCCTTCATACCACATCCAAGTTCAGACCTAAGACTGGAAACAGATCCACGTAGGAAAACACTCCCTCCACTGATTGCTAATTAAATTAGTTGCATTTTTTCAGTTTTCATTTATTTAAAAGTGTACTGGGTTTGAACCAGGGTCAATGGTGGTTCTGGAGCCCAACCCAGCTTATAAATTACAGGGTGAAAAGTAAAGAAACACCCTGGACAGGGCTAGTCCATCATAGGGCAGACTAGCACATTCACACCACGGTCAATTTGACATCTACAGTTCACCTGACCTGCACGTCATTAGACTGTGGGAGGAAGCCAGAGCATTTGGAGAAACCACAGCATAGTGGAAACCAACACAGAAAGAACCCTAACTGCAAACTGGGATCTTCTTTCTGAGAGGTTAATGTTTTTTTTCAGTCTGATAACCAATAAAATCATTCATTTTAGGCCTAGACTTCGATACGTCCTCATACCGTTGGTGGTTCATGAGCAGCTCTCGATGAAGCTCCTGGTGGCTTTTAGAGGCTTTCACTGGATTAATCAGCTTTTTGGGCTTGATGAGATCATCGTCCCCTTCCATATAATCCGGCTGAGGGGCGTAGCTGGCCACGGGGAGGATGTCCCTGTGTGGATAGCGCAGTGGGTCCCTGCGAGGCCCATCAGGCTGATGAGGCTGTTCCCACTGGATGTCTGCATAAGCTGAGGCTGGAGAGAAGCCGGGAGAGAAAGAGAGAGGGAGGGAAGTCATTACGTTATACAGGAATGTATGTAACTTAAGACATTCATGGCACAAACACAGGAACTGTATCAGATTTCAACTCCAATAGACCGAGATCTGTCAGTGTGTGTTATGAGGTGAGCTTTTAATGAATGGAGACCTTTATTATTTTCAAAAAGAGAGGATTAGTAGAGTGATAGATTCGGCCATATTGAAAGTTCTGTAACCACAATGAGGCCCTGTTACATACACTTGGCCATACAAACATACTGGTGTTGCTTTTGGCTTTAGAGAGACTATGAAAAGGATTAACAATCTAAATCTCAATTAAATAATACAGAACGTTGATGTTTTGGGAACTGGCCTTGCAGGTGTGTGTTGGGGTGAAATGTAGGAAGATCAGACTGATAGAAGTGAATGGAAGACGAAAAGAAAGAAATAAGACTTTTACTTTTTTTTTTACTTTTAATCATGTGCTCTGGCATGATTTGAGAGAGAGAGAGAGAGATTGCTACAGAGGTAGCAGGTGAACAGTCAGCGTCTTATGACTGTTTATGTTCCTTTCTTGAGGAAATTCCTGAGATTCATTTCCTGTCTGCTGAACACAATTTGTACATCCGATCACCAGGCTTCTAATGACCCACACACACTATAAGGCACAACAGGCTGTAATGGCAGGTAAACAAGGAGCAGCTTCAATTACATGAGCTTGAAATCATAACTGAACTTACAAACTCCCCAGACCAAGACATATGCCCCTCAGTGTTGTATGAAGAAAGCTTTAGTCATAAATTAGTCAAAGATTTGCAGGTATACCATGCTAAATATAAAGTGTTTTATGTATTTCTTTACCTTGTAATCTGCTCTTAAACCACCCCCGCATTCAAAAAGGTTCAACAAAGCTGAATTTTATTTAAACAAATACTTTGGCAAAACAATTGTTGACCACAAACATGCACTGGTACTATCAGGGTAATGTAATTAACAAATAAATTAAAAATAAAGTAAAAAGGAACCTTTCTGCAGTGTATGTCCCACCAAAGTGAACAAAAGTAACAAAAATTCAATAATTTTTTTTAAAATAAGTAATGACTTGACTTGTCAACCAAATTTCTTTGTATTTTGCAAATATAAACCATAACACTGCCCAAACAATTTTGTCTGGGGCAAAATAAGAATGAAAAATTCACAGAATATTCAAATTACACCATGTTGATACATTCCACAATAAGCAGGTAAACTGGAAAGTGATGAGGGCTTCATGACTGAGTACAAAAAGAACGTCCATCATTCTGCCATCAAGACGACAACATTTCCTGTGAAGTCCATGGATTCAGCAAGTTCAGTCAACACTCTAGAATATCATGGCTTCATAGGAACAGAGTGTGTGCTTGACTGGCTCACCATCAGTAAGAATTTGTCTCCTACTGAAAACGGACGGTGCATCATGAAGACAAGAATCAAACAACAGACTGAAGTGACTTCAGATGAGTTTCACTAGCAAAACTACAGTACAATATAATAGAGTTTATAATCCTCAGTTCTCAAACTTTTAACACTAGATTAACTAAACCTGCGCAAATTTGCGTAAAATCCCTAGACCTCACACCTACTAGCACCCCTGCTGTGGTTTTGTTCTCCTGCTTTTGTTGTGCAAACACACCCATTATCTGTGAGGCCTGGAAAATTTGCATTTGTTTACTCACAGTAGTGGTACAATAAGTTTAAAGTGAGTATGTATCAGTTATAAAATTCTACTTCTGTTTATATTTACAAAATAAATGTTTGTAGTGAAAACATCATTTCATTAGAAAATTTCTCATTTAAATAGTTTCAAGAAAATAAACAAAGATTCTTGTTTTATTGAATTTTACAAAATGTATTATCTTTTCTGCAAATGGTTTTTGTACATTGCATAGCTAAACACACTAGTATCCAGCTTAATTTCTGACTTTTGCCCAGAAATACCATTCAAAATAATAGTTTATTACAGTGTACTGTATGAAATCAATACAAGTAAATACATGTG
This sequence comes from Lepidarchus adonis, assembly GCA_037576955.1. Classification (NCBI taxonomy): domain Eukaryota; kingdom Metazoa; phylum Chordata; class Actinopteri; order Characiformes; family Lepidarchidae; genus Lepidarchus; species Lepidarchus adonis. Next base: position 15,695,507 of record JBBIGC010000131.1, read on the forward strand.
AGATTACGTAACCCAACCTTGTTTGGAGGAAATGTGTAATGACTTGCACAATACTAACTGGGCATAAGGTTCCATTGCTTGTTAGCTACATTAGCTTCATTATCGTCATTGCGAAACTAAAGAAACAGACTTTAGACCCTTAACATGACATTTCAGATTGGCTACATTTGTAAGGGGAACATTGTGCAAATTCGATTTTGAGCAGACCAATCACAAACGTTGGCCAAAACTTTCATTCAATACAGATGTTAAATCCAGCTGCTCAAGTGAAATATGATGAGGCCTATTTCACTACTTGACTTTGCTGAACTGAGGTGTAATTCATTGACCCCGACACTTCTGACAGCCCAGTGCTTGCCCTTTTCCATGAGGGAAACCCAGCAGGACCCAGAACACTGTAGACTCCTTCACCCCTTTCTAAACGGAAAGATTAAAGGTGAAGTGATCCTTAGCAGAGTGACAGTGGAAAAAGATCGGGTGTCATATTCTCCAAGACCGGATCGGAAACAATGACAGGGTTTGAAGAGGAACCAGAGACAATCTCCACTATTTAATATTAAAACCTGCACCACAATACACTCCACATCAGCAGAGCCCTCAAATCAGAGTGAGGTTGAGGTGGAAGATGAAAAACATCTGAAGATGTCTTAGATGTGAAGGGTCATGTAATGGCTTGTTATCCAGTTGTAATGGTAGGCTTTATGTTCAAATGTTCAATTGTATATGGTGCTTGCCCAGTGACTGGAGAACTTCACAGATTTGGTGCCAGTTAGAGACTATCATTGAATGTTTGGGGGAAAGTCTCTGGCCCTGGGTGGCAGTCCCTGGAGATAGCTACTGTTGAGCAGGACCATGCTAAATGAAATCCGAGAAGATAATTATATTCATCTAACAGTAATGAGTCATAAACAGTAACGTGAGTCATAAACTATAGATACCTCATTTAGAAACTTAGCCATTGTCTCTTGATTCCAGTCTTTTTTGAGTTTTCCCTTCTCCAGCACATCTCGTTCAGGTCAAGATCAAGCCCTTCATGCAGTTCATCAGAGCAAATGTACAGAAATGCACAGAGAGGGAAATGAAACAGAGCCACTGAGATACTTTTAAAGTAAATATAAAACTGTTTGACCAAAGCATCAACTAGATTCTCCAAAATAAAAAAATCAGACAAAATTAATCTATTCATCAAAACTAAATAACAAACATAACTAAACAACATCACATGCAGGAAGCTTGCTTCCACTTAATCACTTTGTTTTGGTAAAGATGCCATGAGGAAAACCCAAATAATATTGTATAATAATAATAATAACAATAATAACTTCTCTCATATAGTGTTTCTGAGATTTATTGGTGTTATTAGGGACTGATATGTGCTGTTTCCACAACCTAGACCCTGATTGGTTGAATGTGTTTTCATTGTGGTGAAAAATCCAGCCTTTTGCAGAACAATAAACATCACTTTCCGTATGCTTTTCATATAAAAGTGTCATGGTGAAAAACTGTTTACTGGGGGTCACACTCGACACACAACGATTCATTGTTATGTCGCTATCTCCTTAGGAAAAGAACTATAATAATTAGAGTGTTTTCGCTCCAACATGTTGTGGCATTTGGCATGTTTCATGGGGAGCAATGCATTGTGGACAATGTAGTGTCTGATGCAGGAAAAAAGGTGGGTAATAAGGGCAGAAAAGAGGTAGAAAAAAAATTTCTCTCATATAGTGTTTCTGAGATTGGTGTTATTGGGGACTGACATGATTTGTCTAAAAAAAGGCTGATATTAATGTTCAACCAATAAACCACCAATATTTTGAGGTACTTTTATAAAGTAGACCATAATCATTGTATCTTTCAGTTATTACATTAACTAATTTCCTGGGTTATGTAGTTATTGAGTTAACCTCAATACTATATACAGTATTTGTTTTCCCATGCTGGGTTTAATTTTGGCTGACCATTTGAAGTAGGTAAGACATAGACATTAATACTATAAAGCATTAAACTAAATACAGTACGATTAGAGGAGCCTGTTAGCCTGCTAGCCTGTTAGCCTGTTAGCTATCTCCTCAGTTGCCTGGGCTGTTATTTAAATCTTAAGAAAGGTAGGTTTGTACTGTTTCAAGCTTTTCACTTCTTATACACTGATGTGCTTCATAACAGCACATCGATAAAAAATTTAGTTGTTGAGAAGACGTCACAGGTTTTTATATATTATATTCAAAGAGTATGGGTTTGAATGTGGCTCCTCCAATCAGAGGTTAGGATTGAAACACCAATCACCTGTGTGTATGGGTAGACATCAAGATCTGTTACAAGTTTGGTGCAATGAGATTAGGATTAGGATTAAATATTATTATTATTATTATTATATAATGTCCCACATGGCTGCTGTTATATAGTGCAATCGAAGTCATGTATTAACTTATTATTGTCATTATTATTTTTACCATATAATGTGCACTACAGCCTGAGTCATTACTCCCTGCCACTCAGTTCCTCTCTGCTCTGTGCCAATTTAATTGAATTTTATGTAATTTAATTTAATTTAATATTTATTTTGTCACTCTATCTGCATGTCTGTCTCTATGTATAGTCACAGAAAAGCAATTTCTTCTGGGATCACAAAAGTTTTTCTGATTCAGTTTTAATTCTGATTCTAATTTGCCAAATAGTAACATTGATAACTCCACTATCAAAATGTTTTTAGTGAAAAAACAATCAGCGTGAGCAATTTGTAGCTGCAATGTTGGTTCAGGTAGAACTTTAAATTGTGGCCCTCATTATGTTTATCTCTCCACTCCTCTATATTCTCGTTACAACTGAATGCATCCATATTGTGTTGGTGTAGAACAAACCTATGTACTGTTTTACCCCTACTCCACCTTTTTTTGAATGTGGACATGGCCAGGGTTGTAAAATCACTTGGTGTGAACGTGTGGGCACGAATGGAATGCGCTCTCCCTCAGGTAGTGCTGACAAGCTCATGCTTTGCAATCAATGCTTGTGATGAGTGAGCTGTTGAGCGTGTGATCGGGATCACGAGGAGTAAAAGATGGTGAAAGAGAGGGAAAAAGGAAGAGAAAGGAGTAACTAGACCTTCCAGTGTATCGACTGTTGCTCTGCAGCAGGATCCATGTTCACATTGATTAGATATCTATGACATGCAGGGCAGAGGCAGAGAGCTCTCTGTATCTGATCTGAAAGTTAATATCCTCTGGTTTTATGGCTGTAATGCATTTAGCTGCATCCCCGATGACCTTGGCAGCCATTTAACATGTTCAATACAGAAAAACCTGGCCAGACCGAGTCTGTTTCCAGGAATGGCCAAACGCTAATTCAGTTCCGTTTCTTTTTTATTCTGAACCACCAATAGAGCCCAGACCTCTAACAGTTGGAGAAATTACTGAACAGTCATGCCTGAATAAAGATGAAGGGGCATTTATGGGCAGTAAATAGAAATAGCCTCACAAGCCAGACTTCAGCCTCCTGTGTGATTGTTCAGTGGATTCAGTCTTTTACAAACAGTGTGATGAGAATAAATGATAATAAATATTGGTGAATTTATCAAAACATCAAAAATTACATTAAATGCAACACAATTCTGCACACGCCTCAAAAAATCAAAGACATTGAAAATTATGATGAATTTGTGATTATAATTTTACTGAATAAATGAAAAAAAAAGAAAATTCTAGGTCTGAAAAGCAGACAAAACGCGGTGAGTTTTGCTGCTTGGTGAAACTCTATCATGGCTGCTTTTGGACCTTCCTCTGGACATCCATAGGTCCATTGCCCCACACTTGAAGAGACTGAGGAGCATTTTCAGGGAACCAGTTGACACTGAACAATGACTAGCTGTGTGTTTAAGTTAAAATACTTAAAAATAATGTAAACAGATTAGCTATTACTTAAAAATAATAAAAAGACACTGGGGCAAGATGCAGAGGTGTGTATTGTTTCCATAACCTAGACCCTGATTGGTTGAATGTGTTTTCATTGTGGTGAAAAATCCAGCCTTTTGCAGAACAATAAACATCACTTTCTGTATGTGTCAGGGTGAAAAACTGTTTACTGGAGGTCCTCGACTTATGTCACAGTCAACAGACGACGATTACGTTGCTAGCTCCTTAGGAGGAGAACTATAATAATTACAGTGTTTGCGCTCCAAGTTGTTGTGGCCTAAAGGAGTCCTGGTCAAGCCATGGCACGAGCGCCGCCTGGCACATTGATTCAAGTGTACTACCCTCTACCATGCACAAGGTGGAATAACAATACAGCGAGTGAATGGTGGACAACCATTCACTTGCTAGCGTGCTATGCTAAGGCGTGATGTTAATTACAGCAAGGGTGGAAAACGAGGAGGGCATGTTTATGCCCAGGACAACAGCGTGCCAGGCTCAAGGAAACGCTGGTGTGGCTCCCTCCTAATGGCCCTACAGGATGCCGGTCTGCCTAAAAGTGGATACGGCTCCACAGGCAAACCCCAGGTACCCTTGCTACTCACCGACAGGCTTCCAGAACCAGAAGGAACCTGCAGAGCAGCTGACTGGCATCAATGCCTGACAGCCAGCAAGGGGAAGCCACACCTCCCCACGCTGGCGCTTATCGGGCAGTGCACCTTGCAGCCTAATATTCCATTACTGGATTAAATTAGTTAGGAACGGCCTACTAAAGACCTGGAACACCACAAGACCTGCTGACCTGTTGGTCAGCCATTTTTCTTGTACATCACATTCAAAAACTGACTGTTCATTAGCTGCCCACCCTTCAACAGATATATTTCATTGGTCACACAAAGCAGTAGCCAGATGGTGATAAGAGTCACTACTCACATTCTTCATTCTACAATGTTTATTCATAAATATTCCAAACTGCTTATACATTTTGAGGCAATGGGAAGCTGGAGCCAATACAAGCTGAACATCCTGGACAGGAGGTCATCCCATTATAGGGCAACGAAGACAATCATTCACAAACAGAAAGCTAGAGCAGCCAGTCAACCTAAACCACAAGCCTTTGGACAGTGGGAGGAAACCAGAGCACCCGGGGATCGAGCCCAGGACCTTCTCGCTGTGAGGCGACAGCGCTAACTACAGCACCACCCTGCCACTCCTACTTCGCTATTCCTCTGTTTATTGAGCTTTTTGTCACTGTGTCTGTCTTACACTTGGCTGCGGCCAAAACAAATTCCTTGTAAGGGATATTTCACTTGGCCAACGATGCCAATCCTGATTCAGACTCAGTGTACTGTAACTTCCTGCTAGCCCTGCAGACAGCACGAGAGGTGATTATTCAGTACAGTGTTATATCACTCCTGCCCCATTCGCTGCCACGGCCTTTAGAGCTGCAGTTTATTTCCTCCTCCAATTGTATACAAACAGAGAGCTGGCTGTTGTCATGGCAACCTCAGGGTTCTCCAGGGATGTCCAGAACTGCGGTTCTCTCATGTGGGGGAGGAAATGGGGTGGGGAAAATGTGTTCGTGTTTGTGTGTAAAGGGAACAGGGAGCCATTTTCCCATAATCCACTCTGAATCCTGACCCTTGGCAAAGCGCAGGATTGAGACTGGGAAGCTCTGACGAGGCATTAGCATCAGAAAAGCTGTGCGAGAACTGAGCCAATGCCAAGTACGGACATACTTGCTCAAAAATAAACCTAGAACAATTTAGATTTTGCAGCTAAAATGTAGTTTTATAAAGAAAAAGTTGACTTTTTTTTTCATTATAAGGTCCAAATCATAGAAACACTTATTTACCTTAATTTTTTTTTAAATATTTGGAATGAAATATAAACACTGTTATTGTAAACAATGTTAAATTTTATTGTTTTTTCTCAGTCCACATAATCTGTATATGAAAATTAAGCTGCAAAAACAGCCTGAGTTTTGATCATTGCAATCATTCACACTAAAGATATAAGAAGTGTTTGATTTTTCTGACCAATCAGAACAGAGATCATTTACAACGAAGGAAAGGTCTAAATAAAGCCATATAAATAGCATATATAGAAATAAAATGTGTAAAAAACAATTGGTTAATTGATTGGCTGATTTGCTGATTGGTTAATTGGCTTATATAAGTGCTTTTGACATATGGCTGCACAATTTATCACCTGTACATCATTATTGCCACATTATTAGTATCTGCAATACTGAAAGAAGGCTGCAGTATGCAAATGAGCCTCTAATCAATCACAGAGCTTCACAAAACTGTTGCAGGATAAATAAGTGATAGTTTTGTGACATCACAAAAACTATTTAAATATGGAACTTGGTTTTCATATATGGACTGTATGTAAATGTGTATTAACCATATGTATATACTTCAAGTGTTTTTAATAAGATAAATGTGATATGAACTCTTAAATGTTAAAAATATCGCAATTGCAGTATAAAACTGAATAATCGCAATACTGATACTTTGTCCAGATCGTGCAGCTCTACTTAACACCATATATGGAACAGAATCTGGGGAAAAACCTAATTCAAAACATGTATTACATTATTTGGTAGACAACACTGTATCTGTAGTATAGGTGTAGTATAGTCATTTGATTTTGGTGACTGTACTACTGGATAGTCCTATAAACAGAACTTTATGGCAACTGACATTAAACTATAGACATTTATAAAGACTTTTTTTCATCATCACAGCACTTTTTATCAAAAGCAGCCTTCACGCAAAGTGAAAAAATCCTTTATAGATGTTAATGTCAGTTGTTGTAACAGGCCTGTGTAGTCCTGTACCCTTATGAAAGCTACTCTTCGGTACAGTGTGTCCCCTACCTTTAAATAACTCTTCTTTTTTACATTAAATGATAAAAAACAGCAATCTGAGTGGCATGTGTTGCTGTAAGGTGTGTTAATGTGGATGGCACTTCCTCGGTCGGTTGTGCAAATATGCACAGTGTGGTTTATTAGGGGCTACCTGAGGTGGGCCAGTGAAGCCGGCCTGAACCTTGTGCTGCTCTCCTCCAAAAGTAAACACTGGACTGGTGGAAAATTAAAGATACAGTTGTGCAAGAAGGTACTTTGTCAATATGGAGAACAGGGAGTCTCCAAACTGTGCCTGACTAAAAAAAATCAACTATATATATATATATATATATATAGATAGATAGATAGATAGATAGATAGATAGATAGATAGATAGATAGATAGATAG
>JBBIGC010000131.1:15740610-15757627 GCA_037576955.1 Lepidarchus adonis
CTCTCTCTCTCTCTCTCTCTCTCTCTCTCTCTCTCTCTCTCTCTCTCTCTCTCTCTCTCTCTCTCTCTCTCTAATACTATATATTATAACATAACCCAGGAGTTACAGAATTGCTCTGGACTGCCTCATTACTGCCCTACTGGTAAACACCCAACATTACAGTCTGGACTTCAGGGTGGAGTTCAATATTATATTTGTGTTCTTTTGCATCTGTTGAAGTCAATCAAACACGGCTACAAAAGAGTGCATTCACTTATCCAATATATTAATGCCTTTGTGGACAAGGGTTAACTCCCAAATTCATATGACTGCTTAACCTCGTATTCAATCAAATAATTCACAGAAGCCCAAGGCTTCTCGGGATCTCTAAACAGTCTTGTCGTCTGCCTTCAATGCCAATCGGTCAACATTTAATTAAAATATGCACCTGAACCCTTCATCTTCCAGACCACACAGCACCAGCGCCCATGGCAGTTTCAACTGGTTTAAACTGATATGTCAGGTGATCCTCATTCAGTTGTTCTCAAACCAGGAATTAAAACCTTATGGCCAAATTAGCACTGAATCTCAAAGACATTTGCTGTCGATACTCTGCGTTCCACCTTTCTTAACCTTCTTTTGGAATCCCCCAAAGGGGAGAATCTTTATTCTATTGGCCTTTGCCTGTCCTTCTGTACTTTTGCTTTTGATGCCCATGCTATTTTATTTTGCTCTCTCCTTCAAGAGCATTGACACTTACAACACCATTCCATTGCCAATAAAGTTTTCCTGCACTTTACACAGGCAGTGTTGGTGTTTAGCACAGAGTAAATGCCCCTCAGTCTCTTGCTCCAGCTTGTGTGGCATTTTTGCATCAGTGCTTTTTAATTTCACGAACACTCGCTGCCTCGCTGCAGCCTGGCACCTTTCAGAAACAGAGCAGGGCCGTCTACGCCCAGCATCAGCTGCTTAAAACTTCTTTCCTGCTTACAGCCACAACAGGCCTGGAACATGACTTGTCTCAGAAATGACACTGTCGGCGAGCTCCGTGATGAATGTTGGCCTGCTGTGAAGTATACAGCATGCAAAGACATTTACCAGAGAGAAAGAGCTTAGTGTGCTAAGTGAGCTTCAGATTTGGAGTGTGAACATGGCACTGAACCTTTGAGCGGCACCGGCAAATCATTGGGTTTTTTGAGAGGTGATAATAGGCGATGTAGAAGTATCACAGGCGGGTTATTGGCTCCACTGGACAGCAATGGAAGGGTGCATTAGCACGGTCACAAAGTATCACTTGATAAAGACAAAGCATATGTTTTGTAACAGCACTTTGATTGAAAATTGTGCCATCACTGATAGAGATGCACGAAACATTGTGTACAAGAACAGTGATGAGAGTGCAGTTAAACAGTGAAAAGCAAAAAACGAAATTATCCTGGACGCAGGTGGCAGCTGTAGTCACAAAGTTTTTTTTATTAAAATTGTGCCATGGAGATAATGTAAAACCAAAAATACACGATGCAACTTCAGAAAAAAGATGGTCCTACACGTTAACAATGAACACAGCGACCATGTTGAATACATTTCTAGCTGTTGCAGGACTCTTGATATAATGTTAGACCCACAATTTGAAGATAACGTGATACCAAGTATGTATAATAAGTATAGCATGAATTTTTCAAACTGACCAATTGTGCAGTTGTTCTGGACTAGGTTCCTGACTGTGTGGGCTCATTTATTGGCCAACCTGGTATTTTTAGCAGTTGAAATTACTTTGTAATTTGAATATCAATCAAATAAAAGATTTCACATAACTGTCAATGATGCATAATGCAGTAAGTGTTGCAGAAGCAAGAATCAAAAACAGATTAACCAAAATCACAGCAATACAATGTTGGGTGAGGATTGCGATGACATTGTGATACTTAAGCCACTGTATGATATTATTGGGATTCTGCAATCTGAATACAGAGGCATTGTTTATAGTAGCATCTGCAGCCATCTTACCAAACTTTTACTTCCTTTCCCATTTTTTTCAATCTTCCAAATTGACTTACAAAAACTTAAAAATAAATGTAATATATAATAAAGTTTTACATTTCTAAAACAACAAAAAATAGTAATACTTGATGCTACTGTATTAATATAAATTTCCCCGACCTCGAATAAACTAGCCAATCACATCTGAAGCAATATGCAACATGTAAGGCAAGGTTATGCTAAAGGGAGATATACCAATGTATGTGTCACACCAAACAGATGCAGTAAACAATGTACATTGAAAGAGAACTATGCATGATTGACATACAGATGCAAATTGCATGCAACACTTTTAATGTAATTAAATGTAATGTAGAGTCTGTTTCTTGTAAAGTAGAAATCATGTAAAGGGATAGAAATAACCAGAGACTTGGTTCAGCAAGGCTTAATGCTACAATGGAAAAGCAACAACTTTTTCAATACAATGCTATACATAAAAGGGCTATGGAGATAAAAACTGCATAAGGCAATAACAGGAACAAATATGACAAAATAATTAGATGCAACCTAAAAAAAGATGAAAGAGAATCAACAAGATCACCTCAGCACATTTTAGTCAGAAATAGAAATAATCAGAGATTAGCTTGAGCTACAGCATGCAACAGTAAAAAAAAATATGCAGCATATCATTCCTCAAAAAACAGTTATGGAAATACAAGTTATAAGGATTGCAATGGTGATTGACAGTTTGTAAACTGTTCAGATGTTCATCATTTTCAGATAAAACTGATCTACAACATGATCTTTTCTTCATTATTAAAATTCAATAAATGACATATAAAACATTTTTGTATTCATTTATTGAAAAAGTATGTAACATTATAAGTCATTGTTTTCAAAAGTATGTGAATAAAAAGTATATGCCTGTTTAGCAGTGATGAGAGAACACAATGTGTCCTGTAACCTCTGATTTACCTCACTCATTCACTTGGAGAAATCTTGGCCAATTCCCGCTCAACGAAATGCAGAGATGTTGGTCGACTGTCTTGCATGAATATTCTGTACTTCAGCTCTTACCACATTTCAACTGGATTAAAAATCCTCTGTTTGTTTTTGGTAGACAGGATTGAGTGTTTAGAGTCATGCAGTAAGACCATATACTCTTAAATGAGAACAGGCTGTTTTGGCCCAACAGCAGCAAAACAACAGCAACAATGCAGCCACAGAGTTTCACAGTTGAGATGTTCTTACGCTGGAATGCTTTGATCAGCCATAATGATCTGTCCACAGGACTATCTTCCAGTAGTCTTCTGGCTTGTTTAAGTGGTCTGTAGGAACAACCAAGAAAACATCCTTCCTGGGGGTGTGACGGTTTCCTCCGTTTTCAAACTTCTTAGTCGCTTTGTGATCCGACTGAATATTACACACCTGGATCTTGGAGCGATATTTGCTTGATGACCACTCTTTGGAAAAGTAACAACAGTGCTAAATTTGATCTGCACACTTTCTGCCAGCCATTGAACTGGCAAAGTACAACCTCTCCAGAAGAAATGTTTTATAACTTCTTCTGTCCTGATGCACATCCACAGCTTCATCTCAGAGATCCTCAGAAATCTCTTTTGACTGAAGGGGCTGCAGTAAACATCAGACTGTGCTAATGAAGCCTCGGGTTGGTGTTTTGAAGGGTGAAGTAGCGCACGGTGACTCACACAAGAACTTGAGTTGTCATTCTGTTGATTGAACCACCTGACCCTAATTATCTCCAGGGCTGAACTGCAAGCTCTTGAGGTTCTCATCGTTTTATCAACAAAGACATTTACTATTGGATCAACAAATCAAGGAAAAATTACTTTTTTCTTTTTGGGTTTAATAGGCATGACATCGTGTACTGTTAAGACTTTCATGAACATAATTAAGTAATACATCTGAATAAATAAATATAACCAATATATTGTAGTGGAGCTGAGGCTTAAGGGGGTCATGCTTATGCCGCACGGCCCCCTGGGTAGACTATATGGTGTGCGTTTGGACTGTTTTTGGGGATTATTGTGTTGGGCTGTTGCTATGTGGTTTGGTGGACTACTTTGGGGCTGGTTGTGTTTAGATGTGAGGTAATGGGCAAACTCATCGTCACTGACTGAACTATGCTGAGCAGTGGCTTAGGTGGTGAGTTCGCCCAGCTAAGCATTCAGAATGCTCCATGTGGGCTACTCCAGTTGGGGGCGCACTTGCTTTACAAGTTCTTTTAAGAGCTTTAATAAAGCGAAGGGCAGTTGTCCAGTTCGAGCATTAAACCTTGGTGTCAGCCTCCATCTCTTCCCTCGATGATTATCTAAGCTGGAAAATCACCACAATGTATAATACTGCCACTTATTTCATAGAATTCGAAAGGGTACATAAAGTTTCAAGTACAGCTTTATAAGAATAGATGGACTAAATGGTGCAACAGAAAAGAAGGAATAAGAGTACAAAGGATTTTTTTTTCTTATACAGCATGCTGCATATAAAAAAAGAGTATTTTGAGGATAACTGATCAAAACAGCCCTGTTATACAAAGGTAATAAGATTGTGCTAAAAGCAAGTATAAGAAGATATACCGTATGACAGACCAATTAGATGCAATAAACAGTGAAAGATGAAAGAGAAGAGAAAGAGAAAAAGGATCAAGAATAGTCTGACAGACAGAGGTTGCAAACCAAATGTGACAACTGTAATTCAGTGTTCAAGACTGGGCTGAGTTCTGAGCTGGGGTGAGACTGAGTTTTTAATTGGTGAAAAATCAGAGTTATTAAAGGACAGCTGTGTGTATACACTGAGTTTATACATCAGTTTATTATGTGGTCATTGTGTCAGATCCACCTATACAGATAATATATGTGGTTACGCATTAGAAATGCATGCTACAATAAATTACTGATGATGTTTTCAACATCTTTATCGGTTTCAGTTTTAACAGCTCATGTAATGACATGAGTATAAACTAAAATAACAGTGAGTATCAATATTTAAAATGCTGTTAATGTGTATTTACACAGATGTTAAAGACACAATATAAAGTGGGACCAGTTGTAATTTTTAAGAGTACACTTACTGACTATATCCAACTTGCTGCTAGATTGGTAGTTACCTTCCATGAGAGGTTGAAATGGCACTTGAAATTCCTCAGATCTTTTCAAAAGGGGACCTGGCTGCTTGTACAGATAATGTATATTAATATATAAAGATATATTAATGTTAATCCTCAGTACAAATAATTTTTTCAACAGTTTTACTAAAGAGCTAAAACGTTTTTTTGTAAATAAACACACATTTAGAAAGATTTCTGGGGTATGATTATTTATCTTTAGGAAGTTATCTTTCCATTCATTGGAAGGAAAGTCTGAGCAAGACTTTCATCAGGATAGAAGTGAACGTTACAAACAATCTGTCCAAAAGGGGTTGAATGTAAATGAGGAAGAGAATGGGCCTAAGAACTGATCCCTGAGGACACACCACACATAACATGAGACATGGAAAACCTAAAGTGATAAATTGTTGTCAGTATGTTAAACATGTTCTAAGCTATTATAGAGGGATCCCACTAAGCATGTTCAACAGCTTTGGCATAAAATTTATTTTTTAAGAATTATTTGTTGATTGTATTTTTTTATACTTTTGCATGCTGTAGCTCAAGCTAAACTCTGGTTATTATTTCTATTCAATTGTATACTTTTGATTAAAATGTCTAAAATGTTAAAAAATTTGACCCTTGTCAAAGTATCTCTTTTTCTGCTTCCAACGCAGCTTCAGCTTCCAGAAATGACTGTGTAATATATCCCAAAGGTGCCATTGTAACAAGATAATGAGAAAATCAATATTATTCACAGTCAGGGGTTTTAATGTTGTGGCTGATCGATATACATGTTTTGTCCTTTTTCAGTTAGTTGAAAAATGTAATTGCAATGCTCGTATGATTCTTTTTATGTAGTTGAAAAAACTGGATAGGTGGAAACATTTTTTTTTATCCTTTATTGTATTTCCTATTTCTACCTGCACATGAGTAAATGTATAAATGTATAATAATTAAGTAATATATCTTTAAAAATAAATACATAGAAAATAAAAATGTAAAAGTATTAAAATATAACAATATATGTGATACTACCAAACTACCAATAATGTTATATTATTTATACTTAAATAAATAATGCAATAATTAAAATTGATAGACTAACATGAATTGTTACAGAGCAGAATCGTGTATTTATTTGATTTTGGGATGTTTAACTGAAAATTAAATATTTCCACTCTTTTTTAAAATAATTATCAAGGCTTGTCTTACAAGCATTAGAACACGCTGTTACATACTCAGGAGCTGGGGGTGACTACCATTTACATAACAAAACATGTCAATGGAGCTGTAGAAGGGGGTGGGATTGTAGATAAGCAATGAGTCCTTACAAGAATTTTCATGGGATTTGGGAAATCTAGTGTTAGGATTTTAAAAAGCTGAGCTTTCCACTAGCAAAACATATTTGGCAGCTGATAATATAATAATTTACTTATTATAGTTCAAGATGATACATTTAATGGAGACGACACTATGAATTATATATTTTTTTAGACCTGTTTGTACATTGTTTGTCTTTCTATACTAAACTTGGCTGAAAATGAGAGGTTGTTGACTTATTTTCATACTCCTTTCTTACTAGTGTGTCTCTTCAGAAGGATGTGTTCTCTATGCTGTTTGTTGGCTGAAGGACATGCTTCCAAACAGATCAGATATTGAAGTGGACCAGTCACCTCCAGAGACTCTAAAGAAGAAAAGGTTGTTTGAGAAGCTGTGTGGATTTGAAGATCACTGCAGAGAGATCAGTATGAATCATGTTCCTGTGATGTCTGTGCATGTGATCTCACAAGTTGTAGCCTTGAGCATATATTTTACACCCCTCCCCCTTTTGTGCTGCAAAAAAAATTCAAAACAAAGCAATACTGGCTGGAAGAAAAGGCTAAAGTATATATGCATTACCTGGTGTTGTTGTTGTTATTATTATTAATAATAATAATAGTACAGTGGTCGTATGTGGATAAATGCAGATTTCTTAGAAAGCCAGTAATATATTCATTGTTTGCATCTGAGGCTAATTGCAAACAAAATTACAAATATTCTGAGCATACAATGGTTACAATGGTTCACACAATTTCACACCTAGGCCTTTAGTAGTGTTTCTTCTGAATCAACTCGCCCCTCAAAAACAAATTTAAGGTTATTAAAATCATCTTAATTAGCAGAAATACAGTATAAAGAGCTGTTGCATCGCAAAACAATAACAAAAAAAAAAATGCCTTTATTGAATCAACAAACCAGGGGTGAACAAGTTCCTTTCTACTGCAGCTACAGCCACGACACACATACAAAACAGTAATACTAACTTCATAAACTGGCTAAATTAGTTTGGAAAATTGCAACATTTTACTCATAAAAAATCCGGATTATTTGTAAACAAAATCCATCCTCCTCTCTTTCCTCAAAAACAGGTCATTTTCGTACAGATTATTCGTGCCTTTCTTTTGCCATCGAAGCTAATGCTGAAAGTCAAATCTGCCCTGTTGTATTTCTGGCTGCCGTACGCCTGCTAGAGGACCCTAGTGTCACCAACTCAAAATCTAATTGCGAGAAGACAGTAAGAACTTCTCAATCAAAATCTAATTGGTTGAAGCAACATTTTTTCATGTTAGAGGCCCTGCAGAATGGACTGTGAAGGCCTCTGAGCAGACATCTTTGACTTTGACCCCACCTGGCAACAAATGATGGCTGAAATGTAATTGATTAAATGCTTTAATAGGAATATACATGTCTGGAAGCAGCACAAACATCAGAAAAGCTATGAAAGGAAGAGGACAGACTATTTGGATTTCTAATTAATTATGTGATTCAGATATTCTTTGAGGCCAGAAGAGAACTCCTTGCAGGCCCTTACGGCCCACCACTGGGTTCTAGACAGGTCTCCCATCAGATTTTACAGCCAGACCTTCCTGCTCTGAGTGGCACTAACTGTAAGGGAGCAAGGTGTTGCTAAAACTGCCCAAATGCAGAACAAATCTAAAGAGTATTTCATAAACCAAATTCATCATGGAAATGTTTAAAAGAATAAGTTAGGCTATGTTAATCTCTGGCTTGAGCTAGAGACAAATCAGCCATAAATAAGCCTACGTATAACCTTTTGTTTGTGCTATTATTATTCTAGACACAAGATAAAAAAAAATCTGCTTGTAGTGTTTATGTCACGATTACTCTGACATGTCGGCCACGTGTTTGTGTCTGGTCATGTGTTTCACCTGACAGGTGGGTTGTCTGGTCTATGAATCCTCTTGGTGTTTCTAGTTTAGTCATTGTTTATATACCCTGGGTTTCAGTCCAGTATCGTCCCTTGTTGTTGGTTGTTTTACTACTGTATGTGCTTTAATAAATCTTTACATATACACTTTCTACGTTGCCATCTGCACCTAATTCCTCACATTACAATTTAAGTAGTAAGACAATGTAGATCCCAGACATATATCTTTAATCTGTTCAATAGAAGATTTTTTGAATTGTTGAGGGTGGATAAATATTTCATACAAAAATGTATTCATATTTAAAGGCTATATTTGGTAGACATTTGGTGGTTTCATGGTTTCCACATGTTTAGATTAGATTAACTCTTAGAGAGTGTTAATAATTAAAGAAACACTTCACTGAAGGGTTAAGTTCCTAAGCATACATGACTCTACAAATGGCAACTTATGAATATTATGAATGTTTATTACATCACAATATTGATTCGATCTAAAAATAAAATAAAAATGTAAAATCTATCAACTGACATGTTGTTCTAAATATTCACATCTTTCAGTTGTTATGGAGGCTTATGGAGCCTTATGAAGTCTGTTGTTCATTAAAGTACTGTCAAAACAAGATTATCATATATCTTCTAATAGTAGCCACGGTGTTTATTAAAAAAATTATTTGATGGCCAGCAATTAATAGAGACAGGTGTTTAAAGGAGATGGGCTACTATTGGAGACCGGTGTTTATTTGTTTCGACATCTCTTCAAATCTGGCATTTAATGGAAATGGGCGTCAATAAGAGACGGGCTATTATAAGACAATATACAGTATAAAACTCTCTACATTTTTGTAGCTCTAGTTCACCCATTTGTGTCAAGTACTTGACATTTTGTATAGGCCGGATCTCTTCAAGTTTTTCCTAAACTTCCTAAACTGTACACTAGTTCAAACACAGAAAACTTCATATTGAACAGGTTCTCCTTTACTTTCTTAACGTAACATACTTCGTTTTTTGTGTCCAGCTTGAGTTTGTGTGATAGAAAGAGGGTATGTTGTTTCAGACTCTAATGGAAAAGAATATGCTATCACTTTGCTCATGGCATTGAAAAACAGTATGGTGTTTCTGGAGAGGAAATATGCAAATTGGTACATAATCACAATATTGCAGGATAAGATAACTCCAGGAGCGATCACCAAGGCAACTAATTAACATCCGCTTGCAGATAGATTTATGCTTGCTTTCTTAATTGCAGCCTAACGTTTTAATGAGTGTCTCAACAATGCATAAATAACCCCTGACAAGCTCGAGAACAATATTCCCTTCTTCTCTTTCACTGCTTTCAGAATTGTAGGATCTCCTTTTCACACAACAAAGGATATTTTTTTATCATTGCCTGCTGTTAGAGAAACGGCATCGTTAGAGAAGATGTGGCCTCTCTAATTCCGACCATAACTCACGTAAGGCTAAATGCGCTCATTGAGTGCCAAATGTTTGTGGGAAGTTTGGCAAACAAAGGCTGTGGGAGGCTTGATAAACGCCTGCACAAAAATGTTGGATCAACTTTGTTGCCAGTTAACATGGGACCATGATCAAAAATCCCTGAGTAAATTTGATGGAGAACTGCTCCTGTTCATCAGCCTGGCATTGCTAGAGTATAGTAGTCATATGTTCAGATGTGGACTTTATGTTAACTCACGACTCATACTTAAGAGAAAAAATAAGTTAATAAACTGGGAGCTCTTGCCTTAATCTGAGAAAAATATTGTTTTCCCCCAAATGCGAATGAATTTATTCGTCATTTCTGACGTGCCCTTGGCTCCCAGTGGCATAAGGTTCAACAAAACTTAAAATAATGAGCCTTTTATTATAGAAAGTGTTGCCACTTTCTATAATAAAAGTTTTAGTGACTTTCCAGATCCCCTTAGCAAAGTTTTTAAAGAAGCTACTGATTACATATCCAGTAACAAAATGGAGGTTCCTCAGAAGTGTGTTGAAAGACACCCTTCTGCCCTGCACCTACTCTGTTCAGTGAGTGGTAGAAATATGAATTCTTACACTCCAAATTTCTATCATGCGAAGGTGTGCTCACAGTAGACTGTATCTGTACCCTGACCCCAGTCTGATTTATTTGAATACTGTGATCGCTCCTTATCTGGGCATTCATCCACATGAAAAGTTGGCCTTGGGCACCTCAGGTAGGGTTCAATTGGACTAGAGTATGATATGTATCTAGCGTGATCTGGACTGTCCCTGAAATGTTAGACGCAATGTGAGTGTAAGTCAGGAAGGAGTGGGGAACTGGAACAGTCGTGCTGTGGTACAAAGCAACCATGGCGATTCAGTAGTGTACTATGTAAATTATGAAAAAGTGCCCTTTGCCCTACCTGTCTACCCTTCCCACTCTCCTAACCCCACTCCCAGCAAATTAAACACTCCCTTCCCATCGCCTGCCAAACGCCCTTTGAAATTTTGTAGAATAGAGATTCCATTCCATACTAGAACTTCAGATGTTTTAGCTACACCAAACCATACAAACAACACACTTATCAATCCAGAATGAATCAAGTTCTTTCAAAAGAAGCTGTTTTTCCTTTAAAATGCTGCATTTTGTACATAGCACTTCAGTTCTGTCCTTCAGACTGACAACTTTTCTATAACAGTTCTTTATTTGAAGCAATATTTGAGATGTTAGGTTTTAAATAAGGTTTTCTTTCTAACACAATGCACTGATCTGAGGAGATTATTATCAAGTTGTTTGAAAAGTTCTCCATAGATGGACAATAACAATTGTTTGATTCTTCTCAACTCAACTTTTTTTCCTTGCATATTGTATATGTAACCTATTTGTATAATTTCTAAGTTCTAAGGCACATGAAAAAATGCACACTGCACGTCTGTTACGTCCATCAATCTAGTTTTAAATTTAAAGTCACCGCATAACACCATTTAAAGTCTTAGTCAAGAATTAGGAAGGTTCTTCTGGATGTGACCTTTGGGTAATTGGGGAAACATTGTGTTCACATTTATAATTACATGAGTTGCAAAAGCAATTATATCTTTTGACTTTATTCATAGTTGCTATATCAATATGTTAATGTGACAATGAAGGTAAGCTTTAAACTTTTAGTTTTAGTAGTGGTGTTTGCAACATACTTTCATTGATAAGCTAAATGAAGAACCTGTGCAAGGTTTTATTGTATATATCTTGAGTTGCAAGATTTTTTAGAACCCTACACTGTAGAATGGTCCACTATGCAAATGATGTTTGGTCTGTTGGCCCTGTGGTGCTTTCCACCCTAATACATCAATATACTGGGAATGGACCCGGGCTGCGTAAGCGCTCAGACCCACAAAGCATGCTGGGAAGGCACTGTTCTTATGTGATTGACTGTGTTTAGGGTTATATTGTGTTTTTTTGTGGGGAATTTGTTGAGTGAATGAGCTTGTGGGAATATTTTGGGTTGTTTGGCGGATTTTGTGTGTTTTGCGGGGAAACGGGCCAAATCATCATCAACAGGTTGACAAGGGAGAAAGGGTGGCTTTGTGGTGGTTCAGCCATATTTGGTCATGTTGTGTGATGCCTAAATGCTCTGTGTGTGCTACTCCAGTTGTAGGTGCATTGGTTTAGAGCTCTTTTCAGAGCTATTATTAAACTCAATAATAGCCCAATTTAAGAATAAAAATCTTGGAATCAACCTCCATTATTTCCTTTGGTGGATTTCCAGCCCAGAAATTCGCTACAGTACCACATATATTTGAACACCAATAAAGTTACACCAACAGGATTTTCAATTAAGCTCAATTTAAGTAGCTTTGTTTTTTTTCCCCACAAATTAGCTTTTAAAGCCCCTAATTTTGACAGAGGAAGGGAAAAACTCCCTATGCCTGAGGAAGAACCCTTGGAGGGGAACCACTATTCAGAAAGAGAACCCATCCTTCTCTGGATAACACCAGATGGCAAAGATAAATGATGAGTCTCATTTTATAAAAGTGGCTGTAGCCTGTAGGGCAGCATGTGAATCATATGATGATGGTCCATGATAGTCAAACTGGTGGGAGTTCCTGATAAAGTGGCAAGTAAATGTATGAGTAAAGTAGGTGTGCGCCTAATAAATCGGTCACTAAGTGTACTGTATACTAGCTTGTACCAAGAGTACCCTGATACAGGATCCAGAAACCAGTCTTGAATGTAATTTTATTCTCTCTCTCTCTCTCTCTCTCTCTCTCTCTCTCTCTCTCTCTCTCTCTCTCTCTCTCTCTCTCTCTCTCTCTCATCTAAAATGATTTAACAACCAGAGATTCCCACCACCCATTGTCGTGTCAGGTGCATAGTGCCCTGGGTGATGGCGCACGGTGTGGAAGGTGAGTGAGCATTCAGCGCACGTTAAAGCGGCTTTTACACCGCGATCGGCTCTCTTAATTGCCCTCGCACTGGAGACCCCGGGGCCTCCATTTCCTACTGACTTTTATCTAATGTGCCATTAGCGTTAATGAACCCACCACTCACAGAGACATAGAACACACTGTGAAATTACACTAACCCCCTCCACCTCCCTCACCACTCCACCTCCAACCCCCGGTCCGTGCTGGAAACATCCGGAACATGTGCTTATCAGGCTGCAGAGCTCCCCACCTAGCTTCGAAAATTAATAGAGGAGTTAAGAGGGAGAGGTGCAATGAGATAAAATTGGGCCAATACATTGGATGCTAAATGGGAGGTCACTGCGTCTAACCTGCTGATTAACAAAGAATGCAAATTATTATTTATTTTTATTATGCTTGTTTTGTGTATTTTTAAAAGTTTCTTTCAATTGTTGAACTAGCAACTCTTACATCCAAGGTGATTCTCTTTAATTCACAATCTATAAAAAAAAAAAAAAAAA
Source organism: Lepidarchus adonis (assembly GCA_037576955.1). Taxonomy (NCBI): domain Eukaryota; kingdom Metazoa; phylum Chordata; class Actinopteri; order Characiformes; family Lepidarchidae; genus Lepidarchus; species Lepidarchus adonis. Next base: position 15,753,764 of record JBBIGC010000131.1, read on the forward strand.
TTACAATAAGGTTATCTTTATGAAGGGTTTATGAGTGGTTTAAAAAACCTTATTAATGGTTAATAAAGAGATCACAAACCCATTATGACTCATTAATAAGCAACGACACCAAGCTGTACCAATAAAGATGGCAAAAGTCTAAATAAGGTGGAGTGAGGCAACAGAAAACAGTTTTTTTCATTAAAAATAAATTGAATATTGAACATTTCTGTATTGAACTTGAGTTGGTTCTTCAACTGCATTAATCCACAGACCAATTCTGGCACATTTCTTTTTATGAGTGTAGAATAGATCTTGGAGCTTTTGTGCTTTTATGTTTATTTCTCAATGGACACACCTGAAAATGATATATGACTCATAGTCTTCAATAGAAAATGTGCATTTGTCTATTAAATGGGCAATTAATTAACTTAAAGACCATCATGAGCCCGTTGCTTCTCCACTTGCTTCATAGAACTGCTTAAGGTCTCAAGAATCATGAACTCTCCTGGCTCTGCCCACTCTCCAGGAGCATACACGTTTCGAAATAATGAAATCATTCTTCAGAATCACTGGGTTGTTAGAATGGCATGAGCAAGACCTTTAAAACTTCATTTAGACCTGCAGTGTGGATAGGGAAGTCATAATGTCTTCTCTAATGACTACAAGCAGAGGCAGTCTTGAAGCTATTGAAGTGTCTAGAACAATCCATTTAGTGGGAGCTCCGACCTGAGACTACATTTCCCACGCTTCTTTGCTCTTTTCTTTCTCACAGGGAGGTCAGGGCCACTTGGTTATTAACCTGTATTGGAGGAAGAGCCTGGTTCCAGTGCTGAGTGGAATGCCAAACCACACAGCATGTCATCTGAGACCTGCAGGGTCATCAGTAAAGACTGTACAGAATGAGAATAATTATTTAAAGCAAAGAAATTCCCATAAAAAGAGCAAAGCTTAAGGAAAGGCTTGAGATGATTAAACCATGACATGATTTTGTTGCTGAAATATGAGGTTAATTTCATATTTAGTTTGAGTAATTTGGTATCAGCCTTTTCATTTCAGGAGAAATAACCTTGCTTTGCTTGGTTGTAACTGATAAACCTTTTTTGCCTTCAGTCTTGCCCTCAGCCAGTGAAATGCTTGCACAGTGGGGTTTAAGTTGGATGATTGACTTGGCCAGTCAAAAAAGCATTATACTTCATCACCCTCAGTAGTTGCTTATACAGTATGGCTTAGCAGTATGGTTTAGCACAGCAGTCATAGTTTGAATTTCTCCCAGTGCAGCCATTGGAAATGACATCATCAATAAAAATAAAGCTAATTCCACTTGCAGCCATGACGACGGTTTTTCCAAGAGGAGGACTACTTCAGACTTTTCCTTCACACTTCCATCACGCTGGTACAGATCAATCCTCATCTGACCATAAGTCTCTCTTACAGACCTCTGCTATTTTTTCTAGAAAACTAGAACCTGCCCTTTCTGTTTTTGAGGCTTACCAGTGGTTTACAAGACGTCATGCTCCACTACGGTAACCTTATTTATCTTATTAGAAGTTCTATTTTGGATTGAGATTCAAGATTAAAGATGACAATATGAACTGTAACATTACTATCATTGTTTCAGCCAGTATCTTAGAATACAGAATAGAACCATCAGACATTGTTTTGCTTAAGGTAGTTCATTTTTTGGAACCAAATGTCAGTATTAGTTATACTTGTTAACTCTGCTTAACATTAAAATAGGCCAGTATATGTTATGGGTGTGACAAAATATCGATATATCGATATGTTGTCGTCCTTGCTCATATGATTCGATAACCGATCAGCCAATGGCAATACTGATATTTAAATGTGTAATCATTAGCCGCTAATTTGACTCATCAGTGTCGCTACTTCTTTCTTCTTCTGGGTGGCACTGCCCGACTGAGTGTAGGAGACATAACTCACTAAAATTCTTCTGGTATACACAGGGTTAAAACTAGCTGGCTGTAGCGGAAGGCACGTTACATTTGGAGCAATGCATTGTGGACTATGTAGTGTCTGGTGTGGGAAAATGGGTGGAAAGTGTTGCTTTCTGGGAATTGTAGTTCGGTTGGTAGCACGATGCTAGCGCCACTTGCCAAGTGACAAAGGGGAACTAGAAGTGAAGCCTTGAAGATGAAGTAGCAGTTTCCACACACTTCCAACCACAGTCTCAAAGCAAATACAGAACAGGGAACAATAGCATTGCTGTCACTTATATAAATTAGAAACACATACGTTTCTGTTATGTATTGATTATCGCAAAATCACAGATATTATCGTTATCAAGGGCCACGTATTGTGTATCGTATCATATCATATCGTAAACTGAGATTTCCACCCCTAGTACACGTACTTGCTGAAAAATTAAAAGGTCAATTATTTTAAAGTAATTTTCGAGAATTGTTTGCTACAGATACTGCAGCTTGCTGGGCAAAAACATTAGCCACCATTTCATTTCTTAGCCTAGAGAAGGTTACAGGCTCAGAGATACAGCTTGGAAGTCATGACTTACTATTCAAGAGTTATACTTGAACTGAGGTATGAGAGTTCAACACATGCAGTTGGGGTGATGGCAGGTTCACCCTTTTCCCTTGATATCTTTAGTGCTCTTTTTGTCTTCATTTGTTTGTTTTTTGCAAGAGCTTAAAAATGTTGTCAAGAGAATAATTAACTGATAATAATTTAACACATGTAAAGTATATCCATAAAAGGTCAACTAATTCATCATCAATGATTTCTGCATGTTTAACCAGTTATTTCTTTAACAGGCTTTGACCCATGCCCTGCCTTGGTCGTCCAATCACTGCTGCTATAATGTGATTCATCATTACCTACAGAGTTGTCAATTCTTTTCTTAAAATATTAAATTTTTTCATGGATATATAATGACACCTGATAGCCTGATAACCAGCCCATTTCCAAAGACAAAAAAGGTTACATCTGCCAGACTTAGATTTATTTGTACACTAAAGACAGACTCTGTAATCAGCAAAAACTGTTTGTATAAGTGAATTGTTTTTTTTTGTTATTTTATTGATAATATTTGCTAGAACAGATTACTAAGCAATTTATTTGAGTATACTCCTGCAAAAGGTCTGCTTGGAACCAAAATGTACAGGGGAGGAAATAATTATTTGATCCCTCACTGATTTTGTAAGTTTGCCCACTGGCAAAGAAATGAACAGCCTATAATTTTAATGTTGAGAGAGATAATATTGTAAAACAATCTAGAAAATCACATTATATACACTCATTTGATCCCCTAGCAAAACAAGACTCAGAAGAGAGAGTCTGATTGATTGATTGAGTCTGTAGACAGGCGTCTTTTATTTAGGTGACTAGTTGAGACAGGTGTTAAAATAAACCACTGTTAAAATAAACCTACCAATATAATTTTATAGACTGTTCATTTCTTTGTCAGTGAACCAACTAACAAAATCAGCAAGGGGCCAAATAATTATTTCCTCCACTGTATTTTCTGGTGACATGCTCAAAGTTAGTTTTTTGTTTTTATCTACAGTATCTTTTTATCCTTTTTTGTAATTTGTGTTTATGTAATGTATACATCTCTTTCACAGGATTCACGTTGCGTTTGTGATATTCTGTGCAATTAAATAAAACAATTACATAAAACATTGTCCCCTCCTTCCCTTGTCACTTCCCCGGGGGTCGGGGGCAGCTATCTTGGGGGGGCCCAGCTATGGGGCCTTACGGGGGGGGGGTCACTGCGGGCCCCGACTGCCTGGCTTCATCTGCCTTGCCTCATGTCGGGGTGGGGGGGTGCTGTCCTTCCGTCCCCCCCCTGCATCTTGCACCACTACATCGACCTCCACCACTCACAGGATTCCGAGTTACAAAACAGCT
>JBBIGC010000131.1:15762176-15780482 GCA_037576955.1 Lepidarchus adonis
ACTAACTTAGCTTTACTTTACTTACTTAGCTTTACTTTACTAACGTTAGCTTTACTTTACTTACTTAGCTTTACTTTTAAACTTTCAATTTTTGCCTCCTATCTTGCATAGTCTGGGGTGGATCAGGATACATTTCATTGCTTGTTATACATGTATAACTAGGCATGTGATAAATAAAGATATTTTAATCCTCATTAAATGACCTATGTGTATGATAATGTGTCACATTAATAAACTTGCCTTGCCTAACCAGAGTAACTGGTTAGAAAAAGGCAGAGAAAAACCCTGGAAACAAAACCAGTTCATCACAGGGCAGACACACACAGACCAACACATTTACACAGTCACACCTAGGAGCAATGTAGCAGATCTGGTTCTAGCTGCTAGAAACAATTGCAATCCAAGCGAGAACATATAAACTTCATAAAAAATGGAGCAAGGTCACCCAGGCTGGGAAATAAACACAGGCTATTCTCACTAGGAGGGACTGAATAACAAAGAAAGAAAATTAGAAATATATTTACAGCACCTCCATTTTAGTATTAATACTGTCAAGATGAAATTGGCTGTTTCATGTCTGAATTACTACTTCTGGCTACCAGAACACTTACATACTTCATCCATTACTTCATCCATTTCAAAAAAAGAAAAGTATCTAAAGCCATATTGAAATCACAATACAGTAAGTATCTAAGCTTAACCTGAATTTATTTACAAGATGGTTATTTAGAGACTGGATAATGAAACATTATAAACCTTGATTTGGAAGCATAATGCTCTTCATTCTGCAGTGCTATCAAACTGCTCATTCCAATATTACAATGACAATAGCACGAGGTAACACATGGCCTTTTTTTAATTAGAGTGTAATTTCTGATAACATCTCTAATGTCCTCTGTGGATCAGACGAGGGCCGATGGATGAAAGGCCCAAATGGAAAGAACACACAGCGCAAGTGTTGTATCCGCATTGAAGGAAAGCTAACATAGTGATCTAGCCCAGTGTAATTATGCCAATTATGACAGATGAGAGTTGATTACAGTTTACAGAGCTTTCAGGGTCAATCTTGTAGCATTTACTGAAAAAATAGAATAGGACCTATTAATTAGCATTATTTGCAAGATAAGGTTTAACAGCAAAGAGCAGCAAACCACCGTGATTAGAGGTAACACATTGTCTCGGTGTATAAGGTGCTTATAGGGGCGTCACTAGGATTGAAAGATTGGGGGCGGGGCTTGGCCCCCAGGGTTATAGGAAGGACTTATAGTGAGCGTGTATAGTGAGTGCTGAAAGGTTTTGCCGAATCTAAATAGGCTTCATTAATTGTATTTTAAATTTGTTTGGATTCCTTTCACTTAAGGAAACATAAGTTAAGTTAAGCAATGAACTGTTATTGACAACTACTCACAATCTGACCCCTGGCTTCTTTCTACAGATCAACGGAGCTACTCGCTAACAAGCAGCGGCATGTACCTTCCCCCTGGGTCCTAGTGCAACCTCTCAACCTATTGCGGTTTAAACATAATAAAAATAATAACTAAATAATAATAACTAGACAATTTAAAATTTGCTTTTATTTGTTAAGTTCTACATGTGCTCAGTGATATCTTATATGAAATGTATGGATATATAATTTTAAATTATAATTATAGTTTATAATTTTAGTATGATTATCCCTATATTTTTAGGGGGGCTCGAGATCATTTGGGGGGGGCTGGAAAACGACCATATATTTGAGTGGCTCTGGTCAGTGACGGTGTATAGAGAGCATGCTGTTACCATTTTAATGGCATTTGATGTTTTTTTGCTATAAAACACGTGTCCCACCACCCCGCCCCCCTCAATATGGCAAACCTGGCAAATAAAAATAAACTGCACAAAACACCTGCATCACGTTTAAGTCGCCCCCAATAAAAAACATGTACTATTTTTTTACACAACATGTAATATGACTCATGTATTTTCATTACAGTAATGTGTGACATCATAAAAACAACAGTTTACTATGTGGACCATACAATATACCAACAATATGCCCTAAGAATATTGTAGTAGATGAACAACTGCCTTTTCTTTGACCACTGATCTGGATTCGTCCCTGGAATGAATGTTGTGGCTGAATGTGGATGATCTAGCACTGAAATGAAAAAGAGCCTATGCTTCGTCATGCATATTGATTAGACAGCGAAATGGACAAGCTGGTTAAATACAAATTATCTAACATTAGAGTGGACACAAGCCTTTGTTTCATTATGCATGTCCTCTATTACAGACACTCTCTCTCTCACACACACACACTGGCCATCATACCCCTTCGCTAACCAGCATCCTTTTCTTTCTAGCCCTCCATATCTGTAGACAGAGTCAGGATTCGGTGGCCATCTGCCCGTGGCTACAAATAGCGTGTAAAGTTCTCTTTGACCGTGAGCAAGATGCCATGCTTAATATTGCACTGGCATCAGCATTCTCCTTCCGTGCCAAAGCTCATTAGCAAACCACCGGCTCGACTCACACTGAGAATTACTGCCTGGATCAGCTCGATTGACTTAGCTTTCTCTAAAAGTGATGCAAAGCACTGTGGGTTCTGTGCATTAGAGTGTGAGGTTGCACGAGTCAACTTTGCGCCGGGATGAGGACTCGATGCTTCGGTCGTGTGTTAGTGTCTTACATTATTATTTTGATTATTTTAATGCATTTTTGATGCCTTCTTCAAAACATTCGATGCTTATTACACCATTAAGAGATCCTGACCCTGCGTTCGGTGGACGGGTACATCAGAAACGTGGGTCGTTAATAATCAAGCCAGATGTCCCCTCTTCTTTCCTCACTGAAACTCATGCTGCTGTCCTCCTTGCATCACTTTGAGCTTTGCACACACCTGTTGTTTACTTAGCCATAATTGGCAAGTGACAATGGTGGTTCGGGGGGGGTGGGGGGCCGGACTGTGTTTATGAGCCAATGACCCGAAATCTCTGTCTTTCCGCAGTAATGAGTAGCTTTGGCCAAGCAAATGTACTGCAATAATGGCAATTTGCAGGCCGCTCATTTGTATTATTAAATTCAAGGCGCGCTCAAATATCTAGCCCTGTTCATTGTTATTAGGTTTGTTATGCTAATAACATAGGGGCCAATTAAACCTGCTCATTTCCATTAGAATTCTCTCCCAGCGATAGAGGCTACATTTCCACGGACAAGGCTGGGTAAATACGCCACCCTACTGACAGCTGCATGAATGAGAAAATGTTCACAAGTTTAAAAGGAAAAGCCCTTGAGGTGGAAATAGGCATTCTAATGAACAACGAGACTTTCCCCAGCAATAACACCTTCCTTGTTTCCTTCATCAGATGTGTTTAGAAGCTTGACGAGTGATTATTAAAGGATATATCCAAAGGTGATATTTCAGTGCTCTTCATTTTGAGAGATAAATATAATTTGTCATAAGATTGTCACAAAATGAGGAAGATTAAAAAGAAAAATGGGATGAAAGCATGGCCGCAAGCAGCAATCACTGACGTGTAGATGTCAGTAACTATCATGCTCTCGCAAATCAAATTTCTGAAAAAGTTGGGACATTTTGAAAGACACAATAAAAATGATTTGTTCATTCTCTTGAACCTTTATTTACCTGGCAAAAGTTCAATACTTTTTTTGTTGTTTTTACCAACCAACCAAAATGCATTTTGCAAATATGAACAAATTTGAAATATAAAATCCATAACATGCTGAAAAGCTGGTCCAGTTTATCACATTTTTCCTATTAATTACACATAATAATTCTTTGGGAACTGAGGATACTAATTGTTCTAGTTTTGCCTTGATTGCAGCATATGATTTATACCTATTTATATATCTGTCTATCTATCCATATGCAGACATAACTAATGAAATAATTATAACGAAATAATTCATATATCTGCTTATAAACTTTGTTAGCGGGTAAGCTAGAGACAATTCGAATATAAAATTGTAAAGGTGTCCACTTGTTAATACCATTCTGGCCTGTAGATGGCCACAGTGAGTAAATTCTATCCACTGGAGTTAGAGTGCTGATCGGGCCATTTTTTTCTGTCCGATCCCGACCCGCGTCCGACAGAACCGTGACCGAAACTGACCTGCATTTATGTCCAAACCCAACGCAATCACAATTGGAATTTTAATGTTTGGCTGAAACAGCCGCTGCTAATCGATTATAATGATCCTCTCTTTAAACAAACTAACAAGTAAACTTTCCTTTATATTCGGTTGTTTTGAATTCTCCCGATAACAGTTCTTTTGTATGACTCCCATGATACTTCGGCTTCGGCTACTGAATGAAACATTGCGTTGTCATAGCTACTGAAATAAATCCCAGCGTACAGGAAGAAAGCAAAAGATCCAGCGTGACGTAGCATATACCCGACTTTTAATTAATATTAAAAAGTATTGTATTTTTTATTAACAAAAACTTGCATCATCATGCATCACAGACCTTTTGGGGCTTCACTGTGTAGTAGCCTTTACTATTTTAATGATCAAAGTTTTTGTGCTGACGTGGCTGAACCTGACCCGAACCCGACCCAAACCCGACCCGAACCCGACCCAAACCTGACCCGAACCCGACTCGAACCCGACCCGAACTTGACCCGAAACCCGACCCGAACTCGACCTGAACCCGACCCCGACCCGAACCCGACCCGAACCGACCCGAACCTGAACCCGACCCAAACCCGACCCGAACCCAACCCATCGGGCTCGGGTCAGGTAGCCATGCTCTAACTGGAGTTTTTAAGCAGGAGAAAAGCTTAAATTAGTTTAAATGTGTGAAATGTGTTTACTCTTAGCAACTGTGCACAGCTTCCACTGAGAAAACCCATGGTGAGAGTCAACCCCTCCCTTTAATGTATATTTATGTAAATATTTGTATATGAACTACAATAATGTGTTTGCACAGGAGGATTTCTCTGTTGGGGACAGTTAGAGAAGTGAAGAACCAAGGCAATTCAAGCTCACAGCTCAAGATTCCCACAGAAGCAATAATCTTCACTAGAGGTTGGACTTATCTTTCTTAGAGCGAAGGACCTCTCAAAAAGATTGCTTATTCAAAAGGATAACAACAAGAACTGTTTTCTCCTATTCTATGGGCTCTTTGTGTTTAGGTGTGTGGGTGTTTGCATGGGTTGATACTGTGAAATGTGTAAGTACATTGAGGTAAATCATAAACTTCTTGAAACTGTAGGTCTTGAACTTTTCGACAAACACATCTTTTGAGTGCTTAAGTGAGTTTGTTTGTGGCAAAGTCTCAATTTTTCACCTGCACTTCAGTGGAACATTCATAACAGTAAGTCATCCATGAGGTGGGTCACATATATTCAACAGTTGTTTCTAGCTTTGCTCTACACAGACTGAGAGTCCTCTGTATTTCTGGAAGGTTTTCACAATTTTAAGCAATATATATGGTAAAAGATGAAACTTCTTAGTGGATCTTGTGTAGAGAAATGTCCTTTTAAAATGTTCAACTCAAATTTGGCACCAAGTGGTAAGCCATGGTCCGTCACGAGTGTTTGTTTCATCAGCTTATCATAGAATGTTTCAAAATGGTGCAGAATACTACTGAATATTGTATCAGTTTTGTCCAAATGTTTTTTTTTTAAAAGAACTATATTTGTGTATATTTATATATATTTGTAGTTTGGTAAGTTAAACTGTGAGATTTGGTTTAAGAAAATAAATTCAAGTCGTACAATCGAAGTACTGTAAGACTAATAAACAGGAATAGAGAAAAAGATATAACACAGAAAAACATAGATATAACAGGCAACACCAGACAGAACAACAGAGATCTGACAGAAACAGACTGGGAACTAGAGGTTTAAACACACAAATGTACATCTGGAATGGGTTTGGGCAGGTCCCAGGAATCTTAGGGCTAAACAAGACTAAAACAGGACAGCTAAAGTAACGCATGACCTGACCTCATCTATGTGAACACAACAAATAATAAAATACCTAAAAATCATGGAAATCATTACATAAACAAAGGTTCAAATTAGATTTTTTTTTACTGGAATTTACAAAAAGTCCCAATTTTATTATAAACTAAACTATAGCGTGAAAGTCATGCTTTTTTGTGGTAACACATCAAAATAAGGTTAGCAAAGAAATTATGAAATAGTAAGAGCTTTTAGTAGTTAATAATAACTAGTTTTTCCAACAAAAAAGTGTAAAACACAAGAGCAAATAACAAGCAGAGCATTTTTTGAGAGTATATAGAGCACAATGTCATGTCATATAGCTTTTCTTGAACATCCAAATAAGTTTACACCAATCAGCCATAACAGTTAATATTCTTATAATATTTTAATACTGTCGGACCCCCTCATACTGCCAGAGCAGTTGACTGACTGTGGTTCACTGTTCTTATTGTCTTGCTGGGCCTCTCCAGTAGGCGTTGGACCCTGATTTATGAAAAATGATAATAAAATCAATGTAGATTTTGTTAAGGCAAGTGAATGTACAGTATATCTCTTCATACTTTCTTTTTGGCTGTAGCCTCAGCAAGACAGGACTACGTCACTAGCTTTGAAATCCCATTTTATTACAAATAAAGGGTCCTGAATGGTTCATACCATTGGCCTTTGCATTATGTGGAGGTGTATGACAGTTTTTCACAATTGATTGTGTGAAGGATCGTCCACTAAAAGCTTTATTATGGAACCAAACTGGTGCTTTGGTATCACTCCTTAAAGCCATGACGCCTTTATCTTTAGGAGACTGCTCACAATAACTCAGACTACAATGCTTTCATGCTCATTTGCACTATTTAATAGAACGTCTCATATGAAAAGTCTGCCAGTTGGCCTCCATCTGGCCGTTTCAGACTAGACCTCATGGTTACCAGACACTGTTAAAAGCCAGGAACAAGCCATGCTGGCCCCCCAAAAAGTGATGCGCAGGTACTTCTGAGCAATTGGACTGCCACCCCCTCCTCCCACTGCCCAAAAGACCAGAGCAGAGGGGAAGGCTCTTATGATTGGAGTCACACATGAGAGGTGATGGTGGGAGCCTCATCTGCTGAACAGCCTGTAAGAGGCAGCGAGGGCTGATAGCAGAAGAGTGGGCCATTTTCCAATCAGCCGATCTCCTGACTGAAGAGGGGCCCAGGACCAGCCTGAAGAGTTCTGTTTTCTGGCCAACAAGCCTACAAGCACCCATCCAAAACATCCATCAGCCATGGCATCATTTCCTGAAATTAAACTAGCAGCTCAGAGAGAAGAAAAAAGAGAAGAGATGTAATATGTTAGTTTTGTTCTCTGTTTGGTATTTCTGCTCGGAAGGAATAATGGATTTGCATTAGATTTATGTGTGTGTACACCCATCTATATATCTGTCTGTCTATATGTCTATCTATATACAGACAGAATTAATGAAATAAATATAATTAAATATTTAATATATCTGCTTATCTACTTTGGTAATGGGGAAGCTAGAGCCAGTCCCAGGTGCCAAGCCAATGCAGGGCAACACAGAGACAGAGAACCATTCACACACAATCACACCTATAGGCAGTTTAGAGCAGCCAGTCAATATGTATGTAAATGTGGTTTTTAAATAAATGTACAAAATTGTCTTAAATTAGGTTTGGTTTTGTTCTGGGCAACAGTGTAGATTAGTGAGAAAAGTTTGTGTGTTTAAACAGTGAGGGAGGATAATTTAGGGCTTAAATTAATTATAAAAAGCACTTGGGTGGAGTCTGTGTATCACAGATTTACACCTTTGACATAAATGAAAGTACTGTATACTGCTAACAACGTAGAGACATGTTACTCTTACACCTGCAATTAAATAATCCACCCTATGGTTAGGCTTAAATACAAGTACTGTATATCGTCCAATAGTAGTCCTGGCATTTATTTAAAAAAATATTCTGACAGTTTAATAGAGACGGCGTTTGTTGGAGACAATTATTCACTTCACAGACGAAATGATGATGGTGTTTACGGCCACAAAAAGTCATGCAGCGCCTTTATTTTGACAGAAAATAAAACATCACAACTAAAATCAGCCCCCTGTCTGTTCAGTGGTGATACTCGTCTGTGATAGGCTGTCATTGTGGGAGTGGTTTAGCCCCGAATGCAGTGCTTAAACAGAGCCACTTAATATCCGTTAATAACCCTCAGATATCGCAACAGAAATGAGTAATTACACACGTTACACTCATATAACTGTCTTCAGAAATCAGAGGTTTGTTTTAGGCCGTTTCAAACCTTTTAGTGAATAAATTATGTTAAGGTAGAAAGTGAAAGTTTAGAAACACGTGCCTGAGAAAGTTGGGGGAGGTGGGGTGTGGGGATGTTACCAGGCTAATGTTGGAGATCGGTGTCTATTTGTCGCGACATCTCTTCAAACCTGGCATTTATTGGAAACAGGCATCAGTAAGAGACGGGCTATTAATAGAAAATATACTGTAATCTTATATACTTGATGTTTAATAGCAAAAAAATCTATTATTATTATTATTATTATTATTATTATTCATGGCATATTTGTTTATGAAGTGAAGATACCTGTTTTTCCAGTCATGACTAAGCACTGTTTTCCTTCAGTGAAGCATTAACTTTTTTGCCTTAACCAGTAGATACATAAGCCACACTTATCTGACCAGGGGGTAGACCGACCACTCCCCCGGGCATGAGTCAACCCTCACATTGGCAATTGTTCTCTCTTATAGTCAGATGCTCTGACAGACAATTGCTTATGGCCAGACATTCTCAAATACAGGGCTACACTAGAATATGAAATGGTAGAGGGCTCACCGGAGGGACACCTGAAATCTAAGGAGCCTCCTGGTCAAAATCAATTTTGGCGTGTACGACAAAGACAAAGTCCCCAAAGAAAAGTGCCAGGATATAAATGACAAGTGATGAGCAAGCTTCTGTCTGAACATGACAGATGAGTTAACGCCAAGAGACCCTCCATGACAGCTGCTCTCACACACGTCAAAGGGAAGGAAAAAAAATGCACACAGGGGAATAAATGGGCTGGACCCCCTACTAGATTGAATTTGCTCCAAAAGAACACATAACAGGAACCTACAGCAAGAGAGGAAAGTTCTGACAGTGCTGTGTGGGTGGGTGCCTGTGGCATGAGGGCTGTCAAAATAAGATGAAAAAATAAAAAGCAGGTGCGTGAGACATCAAGGCGTATATGTAATTTCTAGTCTTGAAGATGACAGTTGCGTTTCGAGGCATATTGCAATTGAAACAGAATGAGAAACTCATTGTTACACACGTGACGTATTTGCATATTTACTCGGGCAATGGGAAAGTTTCTAGTCGCTGAGTTAGAGATATTTGCGTCAAGCTTCATGTACTTTGTATCGAAATACAAAATATATTGCTGGATACGGTCCTTGGTCATCAGAAAAGAATATAACGTGGCATTTATTGAACCGAGCCAGTGCAGAATGAAGACACAGCAACCTAGAGAATCATATGTTATGAACACACAACAGACTTTCAGCAAAAAAAGGGACTTTCAAGAGTGCCATCAATTCCACCCATTTTTATTTGGTTCTCTCTGAAAGCTTAAAAAGATTAAACTTGTAGACCCTGTGAAATGGAATGTGTGCACAGAGTTATAAAGTGGCAATCTGTCTGAAGTGTTTTAGCGCTTCGTCTCTGTGATGCGGGTCTCCCCCTCCCCTACCACCACCATTCGGTGTGATAGATTGTGTGACTGCGCAAGAGTGCAGCCCAAAACTCTAAAGGACCAATTACCTTTAATGGCTGCATTACAGCAAAGACAACAGCAGCAGGTCTGCTGAGTGATTGGCCCAAACATTTCATACCTCAAGTGGAAAAACACTTTTGAAAGTATAGTTATCAAGACTGTATATTTTATATTTATTTATTTTTTCATTTAGATTAGATATTCCGCGCATTTGAGTACTAGTAGCTCTGCTCTCCGACAAGGGTTCTTTCACAGAACAATTTCTTTTTCCATAAAGAACCTTTCGGCGAATCAGACACACCAATCGTGTTCATTAGCTATTGTAGCCATTGGTGAGCACGGTGACCGACCGTAAACCCATAGTCAATACAGTGATGAAAGCGACGTTGGTTATAGCTGGTCGTCATTGGCGCCGTTTATGTTACTGAGGTTGTTTAATTAATGTGAGTAGCTGTTGATTAGAGCAACAGGGAAAGATATTAAAGCAAGAAAGCGAGCAACAACACTCTCAAGAGGATGCACGTGCACAAAAAAGAAATAAAAAAAACCTGAATTGCCAGTGATTTATTACTAAGACTGGGCTATTTGAACTATTCAGGTATAACACTATTTCAAGAAAATGTTTAATGTTTTCATTTATCATAAATTTTGATAAACGTGTGATTTGTTATAGACATCAAATTCAAAATTTGTTTATATTTACAAAATACATTTAAGCTGATCAGTGAAAACCCTGGAACTCTAATCTTTTCATTTTTATCAATTAAAGATATTTTTTTAAAAAAGTGAACTTGGGTTTGAGAAAGATACGATACAAATAAAATTATTATTATTATTATTACTATAAATAGAAGTTTAAAGAAGTAAACAAATCATGCATTCTTGTTATGGCTTTTAATAACATAAAGGCTAATTTTCTGGAAATTACATTTGTGCATTTATGTAAAACAAATAATATATGACGACGGGAACAACATGTAAAAATATTATAGACAAGAAAAAAACACTTTACCTATTTTTTTCCAATAGCCACTGACAAATAAATAAACAAACAAACAAATAAATAAACATATTTTTAAAAATGCATCAAATATTGTTTTAAGGGATGATTTTTAGAGCTAGTGGGTGAGTTCTTGTTTGGAATAATTGTTGCAATAGTTCTTCTACATTTTTGAGTAAATGGGGTTCTATATAGAACTAAAATGTGTAAAGAAACTTAAATCATATTTTTATTTTTATATAAATAAGCATGCTGTTATTTGTATTTAATAAATGATTAATTGTAGACCAGTACTGTAAAGTGTTTAGCAGCTGTTATGAGGTCAGAAAGACAATACGGTTTTCACACCTTATTGATCACCATGAAATAATTACTACAAATAAGCCTGAGAATGCGAGCACATGATAAATACACTGTTTATTTGAGAAAATCATGGGTATTGAAGGCATGAAGCCACAGTTAAACTGCTCTTCCTCTTCAAAACATCCCCAGAGAGCCTATCCACTGTCTCTTTTGTGAGATCCATTGTAAACAAGGCAAACTGTACCCCTGACTGCTAGGATTATGCTGTTGTCCCCTTACCCTGGGATTCATTTCGACTATATTTAATGCTTTCTAACTTTGGAAAGCATAAACACATCCTCGTCTTCTGCTTGTGTTATACTCCTCTTGTTATGAGCCGCCATGATACTGACACTGCTTACTTACAAGGATGGTTGGTCAAGTACTGTTTACCAATTATTGCCCTACTTGTAAAATTGCAGGTGTCAAGTGGGTAATTTCGCTTTATGTAATAGTCATGTTTTGTGAACTTTGTAAACTTTAGAGTCTCTGCTTTCTCAGTCTATGAGTTTCTGCACATATTTTGCATATCATGCAGATGTTGAAGGTATTGGCTCTTCAAGGGGTCAGCGAAGGCCATACAATTTGTATGCAAATGCAAAAAGCAGCATAGGTTAAAGCCTCACTGACTCATCCCTCTACACCTAGATGTGCTCCTGTTATCCATGCATAGATTTATATTCCAGCTAAATATGTGCTATTGATGAACCTCTTCTTCATCTGTGATTGACACAAGGGCCTTATTTTCTATATAATTGGTGGAAAAAACATATACAGTATATTCTATATTTTACATATTCAATGCCATTGAGTTTCCACCAAACTTTGGTCCTGAAGACCCCGGACTCTGCAGAATTTAGTGCTTTATCTGGTCCCAACAAACCTGATCTGAATAATTAGCTTATTAGCAACTCCTTACTGAGCTTTAGGTGGATGTCTAAAAGTAGAAAATGTACTAAATGGCACAGACCAGGTTTGAGAGAAACCTAGATACAGTCAAACCCCTTTAGCTTACCCTCCCCCTTTAGCTCGCCATGAAAGCCTGCCATCCTCGCCTCTCGCCCTTGCCACAGCGTGCAAAATGTCCAGTGTATGCATTTCTCCAGCAAAACTTTCTGGGTCTTTGTCAGCGATGTAGCGTCCGTGCTACTACTGCTGCTACTGCTGCGGTTGCTTTTCATTATGAACTCATTCCTGATTAATTCATGCAGGTAATGATGCTGTGGAGGCTTTACTAACAGCCGGCAACATGCTAGACGTCTGTGCCCATGAGCAGCACAAATATACAGCTTACTTTTTAGTGTTATCTTTCCTGTGTCGCTAACCCTCACTCTTTCCAAAACAGATTCCAACTCCGAACACTCTCCACCCTATTCTCCACCTGCATTACCCACCCGATCTCCGGTCCAAACACTACACAGTCCACAATGCATTGCTCCCCGTGAAACGAGCCATATTTCACAACAACGTGTCTCTCGTGGGAGTCCAGTATTACCGTAAAACATATAGTAGGCGCTCAACTGCATTCTACTACCATATATTACAGAGAAACGCCCCAACAAAAAAAGGAATCAGCTCCATAACCACGAGCTAGAACATTGGAAATATCAAAATTATCCTGCATGACACTAACACACCTTTCTTGACAATTATGAAGAAATTGTTAAAGCAGGTTCATGTCCCTAAAATCTACATAAAAGTCTCTTTTTCTACATTAAATACCACAATTATTCAGTTCTGGCACCTCAAACTGTTTCACTATTTAATGTGGAATGGATTATTTATGCTAACAAAATCTTAATTGTAATTATTATGGTAATACCACACCCATGTTCATTCTAGATTTGTTTCTTGCTAAACCCATGCACTTTTTGGCTTTCTCCAAATGAAAGCAGTCTTTTTGAAGGCAGTTTATCTGCCATTGGGCAACTTGTTTGCTAGCTTTGCATAATGTGTTGCCTGGCAAGCTTTGAAGTAGAGTGGCATGAAGGTAAACAGGCAGACATCTAATCATTTTATTTGGCACAAATTAATAGATGGTTTTATAGCACGTTCACAAGGATTTTGCCTTTGGGATGTGAGAATTTCAATTAAAATTAAAATTAAAATTAAAATTAAAATTAAAATTAAAATTAAAATTACACTATCATTTTTCTTGGTGAAAAGAGCGATGGCCTTCACTGAAATGGTATCTGCTAGCAGTGATCTGTCAGTGTTTTGACAGTGACTTATTGCTGCGTTATCATCACAAAGGAAATGACTTATGAGGCAGCATGGACAAAGTTCTTCAGTTTCAGACCAAGTCATGATGTCAGTCTATATTACAGTATTTGTACTTATTCGTATAGATACGATCACTCAGTAAGCATCTATAAGGCCTCTGGGGAGGAGGTGCTTTGTTGAGGGATGTTAAGCAGTAAAATAATCTCTTGGTTTTGCAATTTCGATCAGGGCCTACTAAAGAGATGAAAGCTGCAGTATAGTGATAAACATTAGGCACTGCCAATGGAAATTCATGAACTCTCTTCTCCTGGAATGCCAGATTGGCTTTTGGGATGAAGACAGAGAAGTGGTATGTCTTACAACCCCACCCCCACCCCCCCCACACCAGAATGGAAAAAATGGAGGTCAATAGGAGTGAATATTTCAGATTCACTTTGCATACTGATTTATCCCCCCCTTCCCCACCACCCACCCGGGCCTTAACAGCTTCGTCCCTATAAAAAAATTCAATTTGCGGCAAGAGAGACGCCAGGGGCCTGAAATAATCACGCTTGTTCCGAACCCCTTAAGCTCATGTTATGACGAAGGCAAACTGTCAAGCGCTAAACAGAAAAACATTATGGTCTTTCTTTTCGGAAAATGCACCTGTCATTTCATATAGGGGACATACGTATCTTGTGGCCGGCCACAAAACACTATCTGTCGCTTCCACTCTCCCAACACATATCTCTTAAAGCACCGAGAAATAAGGCACTATATTGCCTGCTATTCGGGTCATGGCTCCATGCTGGCAGGGATTCGAACAGCGTCATTTCCCTGGCTCTCCCTCACTCACGCTCTCTCTCTTTCAACCGAGGGGACCGAGGGGGTTGAGCGCAATCTGTGATTACAGGGATTAGATTGGCTTAAAACCAAAGGGTGCCCAAACACTTTACTCTGAAGGGCAACACTCGTGCAATTTCAAATCTCGCTGGACAGGCTGTTTCAAATGGCAAGCTAGGGGGATGAGGAGGTAGGGGGTAGGAAGTGGTGGAGGTGGCGGTAGGGGGGGACCTGGCATGGATGGAGAGCGATTTTTGCTGTGAGCACAGCCAAGTCAACTGTGAATAATGTCATTTGGAAGTCCAGGACAACGGAGCGTTCTGGAAGGCAGCCGAGGAAACTGCCCTGCGAGCCCCAGATGAACTTTCAAAAACTCACTAAAGTCAATGGTGCGTTTAGGCCCTTAATTAAAGCAAAGCACACACTTCTAATTAGGCTAATTCTGAGTATTAATTTGAGGGGTCGAGAATAATCTCTATCACGCCCCTGAAAAGAAATTTAGTGCAACTGGTTGTGCGCATCAGAGCGTGATGAAAGATATGCCGCGGCGGAGGACTGTCTTATTACCCCAGCTGGTATATGATAGAATTTCACAGACAAGATACACAGACATGGGGAGTACCGAGGCATGGGAACAATCCGGAATAAATGCTGGCAGGGTGATATGTGCATGCAATGGGCTCATAAGATGTTTGACAATTATGGGCTCAAACCACCACGCTTACCAATTACCTCTACTAACAATCCAGCAGCGATTAATAGGGAGCTTACATGCATCTTGCTTTCATCTCACCATGGTCGGGGGAAAAAAAAGTCTAACCAGACACATCTGCTATTGCAAAGAGCAAAACAGACATCACAGTGTGTTTGCAGCTCATGTACTAGTGCTGTTTTGGCTCCTTCTACTGCCAGTCCCTCAGTAGGCAACCCATTGTAATCAGTCTTATTAGCAGAGCTCACCTGTTTCCTTAACCATGCCAGGCCCCATTAAGACTCGGCCAGACTGAGATCAATCCTGTTTGCCAAAAGGAGAAGCCAGGAAATGTGAAAAATCAGAAAATGACGCAATATAGGCAATAATCATGTCATCGAGCATTGCCAAATGCTGGTTTGTGATTCTGACTATGCCTTCATTATGTGATTGATAAATTAAATGGGCTGAATGAGGACAGGGGAACATTGGGGGGAGGGGGAGGGTGTAAATTCAGAAATGGAAGTTGATAGGATGTTATATCCAAAGAAGGAGGAGCTTGATTTATGGTCCCTGTCTCAAACTTCAGTTAGACGTCCATTAAGGCAATCGAGCAGAGGTCCAGCAGGCACAGGACTCAGGGTTTATCAAAGTATTATCAGTCATAATAATTATATATGAGCCTCCATTGGTCATTTGTGCTCTTAACTAAATAATTCTCATATCTGGGGACAATTCCAAGATGTATTTCACAATCTACGATGCAGATGAACCTTTTTTTTGAAGGTTTCCCAATGATGTCACATTTAATGGGCTTATTTTACAAAAACAGTGTTTTAATCAATTTGACTATAATCATATCTACATATAAGATCAAGAAAGTGGCAACATGGCACCCAGAATGTTTTGCGAATCATACGATTTTTAAATTAATTTTGTATAAATTAAAAAAAATATATTCTGTCTAAAATTATTGCTGATTTCTATTACAGAGCCAGAAAATAATGAATCCTCATCTACAAAGTTAAAATTTCCTGAGAAAGTAGCAAAGGCTTGGGATTAGTACAACAGTATGGGGATGATGAATACTGATCTCACCCCGGTCGAACACTGGCTAATGAGTCTAGGTAATTAGGAAACAAGAGAATTGTGGGATATAGTTATAGAAGCATGCCATTATAATGACTGTGTGTGACCATGACCATAATAATGACTTGTGCATATGTGTGTGTGCAGTAATAAACAGAGCACTGTGTTGTTCTTCTGTATTAGCTTCTGACAAAATGACTGGATATGTCACTCCCAGGCAGCCAGTCCATTATTGATGTAATGTGGTCTTTCCCTCTCTGATAGACGGAATTAAACATTTGGGTCATATAGACGGCATGCAATTGCCAAGACTGAGTTCATTATGGAAACGCAGGCATTAAATAAACAGCAAAGCTTTGAGGTGGTTTTCATTCATGCATCCATGGTGTATTATACATACAAATGAACCTGGAATACTCTTATTGTTACAGTTTAATGAATATGTCACTGTGGATCTGTTATCGGCCTGACATTAATTAAAACCATGGGGAATATTCACCTTGTTTATTAGGACTCAGGCTGTCTCTGTTCATTTTTCCTCCTGTTGTCATATGTTCCACTTTCTTAAAACCATGCTAGAAACACTCTTCTGCTGCTGCACCCCTTGTGCATCACTGCCACACTAAAAAATACAGGTTCCTGAAGAATTGCGTCTATTTTTCAGGGGGCGTGTCAAGGATCTACATAGTTCTGTTAGCAATCACTAATCAGCAATTCAGTCTAAATTCATGGTGCTTGGATTCATGGTTTTTGGTTCTACAAAAGATCTAGAAACCTAAAATTCATTAGTGGTTCCACAGTTTTGGTCCTACCATTGGGAGATTGCGAGATCAATCCTTGGTGGTGTTGCAGCCTTCAGTGGTTGGTAGGTATTGCTCTCTCTTGGTGGGTAGGATGGCCCTTGCCTTCTCCCAATCCCATCGATTAAGTGTGAAGATGGCCAGCATGGGCATCTGTTAGCTGACGTAGGAAGGTAGCTCAGAAGTACACTCTGTTGTCCATCCAACTGCTGGTAGTGTCATTTAATGGAGAGTCTGAGCTAGCGGGTGGCACTGGAATACTTGGGAGGGGGATTATAGAAAAAAACTGATTCTATAGGCAACCAACATTTGCTCCAAATACTGAATGTTCCATCAGTGGCTGCTTCTCCAAGAGAACACGATTGGCCTCCCTCAATCTTGGCTGGAAGGCTGGGCTCCAATCAAACCCTTTACTCAAGTGTGATGATAGATTGTATGAGCATCTGTTAGCTGATGAAGGAAGCGAGTTAGGAAGGGGACTGGCATTCATTTGATATTGAGTTCATGCTAGTGGATGACACTGGAGATTGGGCAGAAGTCAATTGGGCAGAAAACATACCCCCAAAAAATGCTAATCTAAAATTCACTCCAAATTTCATACAAACTTTATTTGCATTTGTCAGGGATTTGAACACTTCCACTACTATCTGAATGGTCTTACAGTGGTTGTTTGCTGGACTGATTAGCGAAGCTGTTGGGTCTATTGATTTACACCTCCAACTATCTGCAATGATCTTCTTGTGATCTAACAAGGAGTTTGGAAAATAAGATACACAAACTAATTTTACCCAGGGCATCAGTGCAGAATGCCTTGGGTTTTTAGATTTGCTTTGAAAAAAAAATCCATCTCAGGCTTCAATCTTTTAATACAGAGGGCAGGTTTTTGAGACATCCAAGTTTGAGGGACCCTGTTTTACCCTGCTTGAGAAAAACTGTTGACAATCTACATTTTACAGTTAAATTAGCTCCAAGAATCACACCTAGCACCCATTCAACCCTGTTCCTAAGTTCTCTTCTGAGGCAACCGTATAAACTAGTTCAGGGGTGCCCAATACATTGATCGCGATCCACGGGTCCATCGCCAAGCCCTGCCTTTCAAAATAAACTACCGCACACATGAGACGACGCAGCATAAAAGCAAGTGAACCGAGAGCCACAGAAAACACTGCAGTACAGAAAGTGTGGGTAGCTCTCATGTTGTGAAAAAAAGATTATTAGCCAATCATCCATCCCCACTGTGGCATTTGGCAGTTGATTGACATACATAACAGCCAACCTGGCCTCATCTTTTGTAACAAGTATCACAGCGCAAGCTTCTGCTAACCTCCAGCCAACAAGTCACCTAGATAGCGGCTAATAATTTGTTTTCTAAAGAAAGGGTGTAAAATGAGTGGGGGAGCTGCACCAAGTAAGAATCCAAAATCAGACGTCGACACTGTACGACACTGACTACCCACCAAAAAGCATGTCTGTTTCCATTCAGTTCAAGATGTCATTGGAGAAGGGAATGGCCAAAAAAGTACAGCACTGCATTAAGCCATATGAAAGGTAAACAATATATATTTTAAATATAAAGTATACTCTGCGTGTGTGTATATGACCAAGTCAAAAATTTCTACAAACAATAAAAA
>JBBIGC010000131.1:15780582-15792668 GCA_037576955.1 Lepidarchus adonis
CATTTTAAAAGTAGCTCGCAAACCAAAAAAGTATGGGCACCCCTGATCTAGTTCCTTGGGCTGACATGTCACTATCTGGAAACTACTTACACACAAAGCTAGTTTTGACCCGACAAACTTATAAGGCAAACACCTTTTTGAACCTCATTTATCAAGTGCACCTTCGTAGTTTAATTTCTTAAGAGAAACGATTGTGCACAGAAGGAACAAAGTGAATCCTGGCCAGTTCACCATGACCATCTCACTATTATAATGCCATTAGATGTTCTCTGACTTTAGGTTTATGACTTTATGTTCTTTCAGCTGAGAGTCTAGTAGTAGAGAGTGAGCTGTCAGGCTTCATGTTGCACATCAAAAGATCAATTTCGAGTTGGATGAAGACTGGAGGATAAGTTATTAGAAACGGTTTAGCACACAGCAGTTTGTTGTCTCATGGCTCAGGTGCTGTTCTGTCATTGAGTGATTGTGTGATTGTAGCTGGTCTACAAATAAGATAACCTCTAACCACTTATTACAGGACAAATCCCTACATCCAATAAGCTCTCAAGGTCAATGCACGAAATCAGAGATAACTAGGACACGAGTAAACCAAGCTCTAAGTAACCAGTCAGTTCCTCAAATCTCAAAGGCTTAATGAATTACATGCTTTGAGCTTCTATTTCAAAATACTGAAACTATTTTAGTGCTACAATGTGATTCAGCCTATTGCTGTTATACCACTGGCATGTTGAATCCTGTGTTCCGATTGTGTATTTTAGTGGCTCGTCTAGTGCTGCAGTTCGATTGGCTAGCTGAAATGACTTGGCCATTAAATTAGAAAATTAGTTTGACCTCTCCTTGAAGAACATCGACACTCACAATCAAAAGTGATCATGGCTATTTTAATACTGCAGTGTGATTGGCTAATGCAGCACCCTAGTTAGCTTGTTGAATCATGTGAATTGATTGGCTAGTTAAATCCTACCAACTGATTGGCCAGTCCAATCTTAACGTATGATTAACTAAATATACAAATATATAAATATAAATATATCAACATACATTTTCACACTTTTTTGTGTGAAATAGTTGCATTTGTGATAAAACGAAGATAAAAAATATCCACATATATAAGACATTTAGCCCTTGGACAAATAGATGAATACACGAGTGTCAAATGCGATGAGGAAAACACAGCTGTGGTCTTCCTCCTGTCCCAGCTGCTTGCCAATGCGGGGTGAGGGAAAGTGACCCCAAAACATCTCATTCCTGACACCCTGACCTAAATCTGTTCTGAGCATTCTTATCTCTCTGGACCATGTGTGGGCTTTGACATGTGGTGTGACTTGCCTCGTTGTTTTTGCTCTGAGATTTGTATGATAGGACTTGCATCTTTTATTCCCCTTATATTAACAGTTTTCTGAAGAGTTACTTAGGGTGTGGGTTGCAGTGTCAGGCCACAGTAGGTGAGGAGTAAATATTAATAGATCATCTCACATTCATCATTTACAATGATGGAAAGGGAATGGCATCAAACAAGACTACAAATGAGAGAACTGCTTCAGCTCATTCGTTTACTACCCTTATTGTCACCACTAAGGTTCTGTTTCACTATTTTATTCTTGGTCCAGGAAGGGACACTGTCGCCTCCTCTGTACACACTTTATGGGACCATTTATGTAGCACCAGGCAATCCATATGTATTACACACTTTCAGAATGTAGGAGGAATTTATAATATCTGAAGTGCAAAAGAAAACTCACTCACTGTAGGAATCAAACCCACAAAACTACCCCTACTTTCTCAATGTGGCAACAATTTCAACATTCTGTGGGTATAAAAAGCTGCCATTAGCAGTAAGTCAATCCAAGTTCATCATTCAAACAGCCGTGAACACTTGACGTCACTTAACGGACTAGCAGCGTCACCTGATCAGCAGACTTACATCAAGACACAGAATTATTGACAGAGTTCATGACAGACCCAGGAGTGGAGCCCACAAGTGACAGACCACAACGATGACCAGTACCTGTTTACGAGATGTGAGGGGTGCTAGTGTTTCCAGACAAACCATTTGCAACCGACTCCACCGCTTTGGCTTGAAAGCCAGACGACTGTTGCAGGTGACTCCACATCATAGAACCCATCATCCCAATATCACTGCAATTTGTCTTTTATATTTCATTTTTAAACACTGATCATTGTAAATACAATATTATTATATTTCATAAAACAATATATGTTTTGTACGTACACCACCTGCATAGTCCTGCCCTCTACTGTAAACCTAACATATTTGTTTTTACTGAAAAAAAAACCCCATCAGAATATAACCTATAGATTGCACTGTGTATATATATAATGTGTATATAATGCTCTCCATACTCAATATGATATACATACTGTAATATAGAATAACTATACTGCTACTATAATGTATACCATTCTTTGCACTTCTGGATGCTAACTGCTTTTCATTGGCTCTGTACATAGCCTGTACGATGACAGTGAAATCTAATCTAATCTAATATAATCTAATCTAATATTGCTAAGTTAATGAACCAGGCAAATGAGTACTGCACCAGTTGCAATTTGTTATGTATATGTTACATCATTGCTACTTTTCTACCTAACATGTAACCTGAGCTAATAGTAAATTCATATGAATAACTATGGTGCTTGTAGCAACTGGTTTTATCAAGGTGATTTAGTTTGCAACATCATGAGAATAGTAAATAACAGCAATTCATGGGGTTTTCATTTCACAGCAGCAATGCAAACTTTTAAAATCACAGAGGTCTGAACTTTGGCGTAATATTGTAAGGGTCTAGTCTGGGTTTTCCAACAGCCAACCCAGCACAGGACTGGATCCGCACCTGCACATTCTGTCCAGCCCATTGGAAGAGGCTGATTAAGTTGAATTCACCTGTGTTGTGAGTATATACTGTGTACTGGAAGTCTGCTATACTTCCTTGTAAAGTATAGTTTCGTGCAGTGAACTGTCTGAAGAGTCTGTATTGGATTATTTGTCTTTTTCTCTTCTTTTGACTCTGACTTTTGATTTTGGACTAAGATTGGTTTTGCTGCGTGTTTTGCAATTTCATGACACATATGTAGCTACAGCTCACACGGCCCAGTCTGGATTTGTCTTTTTTTTTTTTAACCAACAATGTGTGATATTGTATTAGTGAAAAGTATTGTGTTAGTTTCTGCTGTGTTTTGTCTCAGATGTTCTGTTCTCTGCTGGTTCCTCGCGCAACATAAAGAAAACTGCAGCCTGTAGCACTGAGAACTAGTGATCCTACAGTATATGCATCTTTGGCAAAAAAATCTCCACAACTCTCAGAATCTTGGCTCCTGCAGCTGCTTGTGCACCAGTTAAATCAGTCTGTTGTAAACCTGGATGAGTGTCAGACTGAAATACACTGCCGGCAGTGAATAACTGTTCCACACTAATAATGATTTGTGCTTAGAAGCTAAATTTATGGAGCTCTGGGAATTTCATTATCGTATTTCATTACTAATCTCAGCTTTGTTAGCAACTAGTTGACGGTGCATACAGTTTCGACTAGTGTATTATATATTATGTATTATATAAATGATCTTTCCATGGAATAAAACACAATTCTGAAAGTACATGAGCCATTATCTCATTACCGCGCCACCTGTCAGGGGGGTGGAATATATTAGACAGTAAATGAACAGTCAGTTCTTGAAGTTGATGTGCTGGATGCTGTCACGGCTTAGTTAAAGGGGTAAAAAACCCACGTGGCACAGAAAACAAAGAACGAGACACAACAGCACCGCAGCATGGTTACAGATGTGGGATTATTTTCTGATAGAAAAGTGGGAGAACAGACAGACAGATGGTTTTAATGTTATGGCTGTTCACTGCAAACATTCCCTGACCCCAGAGCACTGTATGTGATTTTACACTATGTGTGTGTGTATGTGCATATCTAAGGCCATTTATCCAGACAAACCAACCCCTTTCAAAAGAACGAAAAGAAGATTATAAGTTAAAAGAAGTTTGTATTTTCTTTCTTCTGTTACTCGCTCCATCCCTTTACGCCCGCCTGCCTTTCTTCATTGCTATAATAACAAAGTGAAGCAGAGCAGACGCTGCCTATCTGTGCTAATGTCTGTATTAATCCACTTCAGCATGTGCTGAAAGCAGGAACATGACAAATCCACGGCTCCGGGAAGGTGCGTGGGGGTGGGGGTGGGGGTTTGGGTGGGGAGGTGGTTGCAGCTGAAGACAAGCAATGCTTTTCTCCTCCCCGATGAGAGGCAGCCTGGATACTTACGCTGCACATCATTTGTATCTGATAAGCCATTATCATCCATCTTTCCCATAATATCAACACATTTATTTGGGGTTGCACCAAAAAGCCAGCTGCCGGGGGCACTAATCCTTTACCTGGTAGCACTACATGTTCACAGGAGCTTCCAGAGCAGCTTATTACAGAGCAAATGCATCTACAGCGCAAAATAAAAGAAAACACAGTGAGATAAGCTGTCACTTCCATTCACTGTAATTATCACTAGTCATAAGCTTCAAAATTGTTTTTCTTTTTATATATTTTCCTTATGATTTGCTCTCTGTCTATCTGCCAGTAGACCTCTGAGGAGTTGTCATTACTCTGGATTTGCCATTAGCATCTGAATGAGACATTTTTTTGTCTAAAACTGAGTGCCATTTTTGAAAATTGCCTCTACCACATTTAAACGATCTAATCACACCTTTTCCAAAGGATCTAATCACATGTTTTCAATAACAGTCAAGCCTGGGGATGGTGAAGGCCATTTTGTAACTGCACACCTTCATTTCTTGAAATAGTTTAAACCATCAGCCATGACCTTAGGCCAACATGCAGATATTGAATATTGTTGTTGTTGTTTTATATATCAGCACACATTGTAAATTACTTTAGACACATCCATATAGGAACACTGTACAACTGTTTTGTGTATTGGGAACATTTTTCAATGCCCATTACAATTCTGTATGGTATTTTTATACTGAATCTTTTGAATAATATCTTACTTTATTTTATTTAACTATACTATGATATATTTGCATTTGTAATATATTTTTATAATGTGTTGATGGAAACAGTACTCAGATTTCTTTGTATTACTAAGTATGAGTTTGCAAAAAACATCTTATGTAACATTGAGTAGGTCCCCCTCATGCCACCAAAACTCAGATTGTGGTTTACTGTGTTATGGCCCCTTTCTGTCAGAGCCATCATTAATTTCTTGTGGTACATATTCTGTAATATTCTTTGGTCGTCTTGCATGCACATCTCTTTTAAGATCTACCCACAAATTTTCAATGATGGTTAAATCAGGGAACTGTGATGATCATTCCAAAACCTTCAGCTTGCGTCTCTTGAGGTCGTCCATGGTGGATTTCGAGGTTTGTTTAGGATCATTGTCCTGTTGTAGAAGCTCATCCTCTTTTCAGCTTCAGCTTTTTTACAGATGCTGTGATGTTTGCTTCCAGATCATCAGACCTTAATCAGTTCAATTGATCTGATACATGGCAAGAGTTGTCATTAGTAAATGTGAACTGGTGCCAATTTCAAAGCTTTACTCTGACACTTCAAACCTTGTGCACACACTTCTGGACACTCAACAACCATGGGTTCCACTAAGCAGCTGTGTAAGACTGTGTAATTTAAGTTTTTGATGTCTACAATGCAGGAGAAGGCTACAGGAAGATAGCAAAGTGTTGCCAGCTTGCAGTTTCCACAGTGTGAAATGTAATTAAGAGATGGCAGTTCAAGTGAACTGTGGAGGTCACGCTGAGATCTGGAAGACCAAGAAAACTCTCAGAGAGAACTGCTTGTATGCTGGTCAGAAAAACAATTCAAAATCCCCATTTGACTGAAAAAACCTGCACGGGTGAAGCGAAGAATGGATTCAACTAAATACCAGTAAATTCTGGAAGCAAACATCATACAATCTAAAAAAGCTGAAGCTGAAATGAGCTTCTACAACAGCACAATGATCCTAAACATACTTTAAAATCAACCATGGACGAGCTCAACAAACACAAGCTGAAGGTTATGGAATGGCCATCACAGTCCCTGGATTTAAACATCATTGAAAATGTGTGGGAAGTTCTTAAAAGAGCTTTGCATGCAAGACAACCAAAGAATATTACAGAACTAGAAGCCTTTTGCAGGAAGAATGGGAGAAAATCCCAAGTACAAAAATGCAAGACTTTTGGCTCTAAAAAGCGTTGGCAAGCTGTGAAATCTGCCAGAGAAGGTGTTACTAAGTACTGATTGTGTAGGGTACTAAAACTTTTGCACAGTGCCATAATAATGGTTTTGGCAAAAAAAGTAATTAATGCGTCAATTAATGTTTGCTGAAATTATTGTGCAATTTTTTATGTTCTAGAGAAACCGTCTTAACATCTTTTCAATTACAAAATCACCAAAATCTTATATTTATCAAGGGGTGCCCAAACTTTTGCATAAGACTGTATGTACTTTGCTGATGAAATAATGTAACCCATTTAGGGTGTAATCAGTTGTAATAAATTACCTTTACAAATTCAATCAAACAGGCTTGATTACTCTTTTGATTTCTGATTTTTGGTTGAAAATATTAATGAACAAAATTGCTATAAAAAATTGTTATTTTAATTAATCAGTGAAATATCTATTTTACACTGTACAAAAAACGAATGATGAGCTAACTGTACTTTAGTCTCTGCTATAATAAAAACACAGATGTTTTTTACTCATTTGCTCATTTCAGCTTGAAAATGAAAGAAAGGTTGCATGACTCCTGTCCGTCATGCAGTTCATTCAGTGCAGCAGCCCAGTCAACTTAGTTACGTTTTTGTCTTGATTAAACATTTTACAAAATAATTATGAAAAATAGCACAAAAGTGACTTTTTCTAGTAACTAATTACTTTTATACTCAGTTATCAGTAATTACTTTTGAAAGAAGTAGTAGCTGGAAGTAATCAGACTTAAATGATTCCAACTGATTATCTTTTCATAACTGCAAATGATAAATAGATTTCTGCAGGCTTGAGCAAGTTTGACTCCTGTTAAAAATTGTTTTTGCTTTAAATTGCTCTATTTGCTCTTTAAAACTGAAAGGAAAACTCTGCAGGTAAATCATGCTGCTTTCAGAACACAACAATTTGAGGGTGGGGTGATAGGAATAAAAAAAGGAAAAGAAAAAGAAAACACAGGAGCTCTGGTGTATTCCACCATCTTTCTTCTCTCTGAGTTTAATTAAACATTAACATGCTCCGAACCTTTTCAGCCTTGTCCCTTGAGGAATTAAAAGTTGCAAAATTACATTTTCTTCCAAGTCCACCATATTTTGATTTTAATTATTTCATATAATCATTACTCTTTTGGAAATCATTGATCTTTTGGATGAATCACAGGCTGCTATTTTTTTTGCAGTAAAAAAAAGTAATTATCGGTGGACTGTGTAAGAAATGAACCCAGGTATTTCCGTTTGAGACTATATAATAACGATCTGCATAGGAAGACCGAAATAGATGCTGTGAAATGAAATGATATGAAATGTTGGTGCTCTGTGCAGCTTTGGCAGATATAGGGAAATGTCTTTGTTGTGTTCTTATTGGAAAGGAAAATACTGGCACAGTGTGGACTTCTCCCAGGTGTATGTTGTTGTGCTCAATGAACATGACTGAATAGCCACATATGTTACACTGTCGTTTTCCTGCCAATGTGAATTCAGTTTCACTGGTCTCATTGCCACAGTTGTGTCTGTGTTCAGGTCAGCTGTGAGCAGCGATGCCAGTCCTTTGCATTTGAAAAGGAAACGCCATATTTTCACTAAGCCATTTGTGCTTGAAGAAACTGCATTGTTCACAAAAAAATGGTCATTATGTGTGACATGCGATGTCATGTCTATGACTCATTTTAATACTATATGAGTCATTGAAATATTGTAACCAGAGATATTCTACTTTTCTTGTTTCAAGAAATATGGCTTGAAATAATATTATGAACCATTTAGGAAATAAGATAATTTAGAATAAATTGAATAGAATAAACCTTTATTATCCCATAAATGAGAAATTCAATATTCAAGATGTTTATTCATCAAGTGTCTAGTTATAAATGTAAGTGTTACACAGCTTTTACAAACAAAAGGGAATATTACAGAACAAGAAAGATAGTAATCTATATACACAATAATAATAATCCTATATAATAAGTCTTATGCAACAATTTGTGGTGATTTTGTAATTGAAAATATGTTAACACAGTCTCTATAGGACATGGAAAATATACACAGTATTTTCAGCAAACATTTATGCATAGTTACTTTTTATGCCATAAATTGAACAAATAAAAACATTATTATGGTGCCATGCAAAGGTTTGGGCACTAAAAACGAGTTCCAAAGTCTCAAATTCATTTTACAAAGTTTCAGACCTTAATCAGCTCGTTAGATCTGACTCATGGCAACAGCTGTCATAAGTGAATCTCAGCTGGTGCTAATTTCAAAGCTTTACAAATACTCTGACTCTAACCTTGTGCACACACTTGTGGACACTCAACAGCCATGGGTTTCTCTAAGCAGCTGTGTAAGTCTCTGAAAATGAATGTTTTTGATGCCCACAATGCAGGAGAAGGAAAGGGTTGTCGGCTTGCAGTTTCCACAGTGAAAAATGTAAGTGCCAAAAGAGATGGCAGTTCAGGAGACAAAATAAGATCTGGAAGACCAAGAAAACTCTTGGAGAGAACTGCGTGTATGCTGGCCAGCAAGACAAATCAAAATCCCCATTTGAATGCAAAAAACATGCAGGAAGATTTAGCAGACTCAGGAGTGGTGGTGCACAGTTCCACAAGACCTTCATGGAAGAGTCAGGAGAAGAAAACCTTACCTGCGTCCCCATCATAAAATCCAATGTCAGACGTATGCAACTGAACATCTACAGAAGCCTGATGTGTTGTGGAAACAAGTGCTGTGGACTGATAAAGTTAAAATAGAATCTTTGGTCTCAATCAGCAAAGGCATGTTAGAAGAAAAAAGAAGCAGCATTTCATGATAAGAACACCTTGACAATCATTAAGCATGGAGGTGGATCTATCAGGCTTTGGGGTTGTGTTGCAGCCAGTGGTACAGGAAACATTGCACGGGTGGAGGGAAGAATGGATTCCACTAAATACCAGCAAATTCTGGAAGCAAACATCACTTCATCTGTAAAAAAGCTGAAGCTGAAAAGAGGATGAGCTTCTACAACAGGACAATGATCCTAAACAATCCTCAAAATCCAGCATGGACGACCTCAAGAGACACAAGCTGAAGGTTTAGGAATGGCCATCACAGTTTCCTGATTTATGATGATGATGATGATGACGATGATGATGATGATGATGATGATGATGATGGAGATACAGAATTATACAGTGCACAAGCAAGCTGTAAATGGTTAACAGCAATAAAAAAAAACAGATGATATGTCAATCAAAGAAGATAATAATAGCTATATTAACCATGTTAAACTGCATTAAATTACATTTCAGTTCAGTATCAGGATCAGAGGAATAAACAAAAATGCTTCGTGCTCAAATATTCCTCCCAAGTAAAAACCCCAGTAATCCAGCACAAGTCCTCTCTTCAGCTTTAGTAGAAATTTGAATAAAATCCTATTTTGGCCAAAATCATAATGTTCAAAACTGCAGTAACTCTCCCTATGACCTAAATCATTGCTCATCCAAGGCTAAGAGCCTTTTTAGATTTGATGCAGTGAAAATCGGTTACAATTGTTATCTGGGCCATAAGGATCTTTTTGGCAAGTTTAGGAAAATGACCATTAAATCTCCTGAGCCATCAAAGAGCAATTCCACTTTCCTGTGGGCAATTTCCCTTTAAAATAAGGTAATATGCGGGCAATCACAGTAACCACACTAGTGGAGAAAGCAGAGGTGGGAACATGTATTCCAAGAAACAAGTAACTCTCAAGGCGTGACAGTCAAGTGACAAGTCAGGCCTTGAGTCAGAACAGGTAAGAATCAGGTTCAGTCCCAAGACAGAAAAAAGACAAATCTCAGGTCGAGTCCAGAGTGAGACGTGGCAAGTGTTACTTCAAGACACAAGGAAGTCAAGGCGAGTCTTAAATGAAGTCTCAATTCAGGAAAGACAAGTCTCAGGTCAAGTACAGTGTACGAGACAAGTTTCAGTGGTGAAAGCCAGTGTCCTAAACAATTAGGTGCATTCTTCAACATTATTACTATTATCATTGTTGTTATATGGAAATTTGTGGTACATGGGTAATCATGAAAATGGTGAAACATTATTTTAGTAACTATCACATAAGGTAAACAATAACCAAACACTACTAAACAACTTTGAGTAGTAGCATCTCCCAGTGTCTGCCCATCCTGGCAACCTAAAACTGTGGGTCTATTTCGTGATTTTTAAAACATGGAAATAAATCTTTATGGCAAACATACTGAACACTTTTAAAGACACATGACAAATGTCTATTTATCTGTTTGGCACAAACAGGGTTCTCCCAAGAGCTGGTCAAATGGTCAAACTGAACAAAGGCCTTAATGAGAGAGGTGACCAAGAACCAATTTATAAATTCGTCTAAAATTCTGGTCTGATATTGTCACTATGAGGAACTGAGTGTAGATTAAAAAGAAAATAACTGGAAAATTCACAGTAGTCTGAACTAAATTCAAAAGCCAAACTTTTTTAGTGAATAACTGTTGTTTAAACTTAGGAATTGACTACAGCTCTATTGTTTTACTGATACGAACAGTATGTTAAACTGCTGTATAACTACAGTTACATGGGGGTTTATGTGCTAAGTGGGGACATATTGACACTCATTTAAATTTTGCTGCTTTCTAGCTAATGAAGGCCAACACTTGCTTGTCTCACTTGTCCTCAGGAACATGGGGCTTCTAATCCACCTTTAAATGCCCAGCTTTTATGTGCCCTGTTATTACTCAGTGTTACGGAACCTCATAAAGCTCATTTACAAGTTAAACACCATGATGTTCAAGTGTGTCTGACCTTCATCCTTTTAGATCAGTGGAGTCCCACTCTCTGCCAGTTTCGCACTGCATTCACAATTCACTGTTTTACTTAATGTTGTAGCCTGATGCTACATAATTAAGATGCTAAATTATTTTTTTCTTATTAACTTACACTTAGTTCCCCATAACAACAAAGTTAAAACTGAATTTCTGACAATTTTGTACATTTATTTAAAATACAAATCTGAAATATCACATTTACATAAGTATTCACACCTTTTGCAACAACACATGCCATTTAGTTCAACTGCCTCCCATTTCTCTTGATCACTGCTGAGATGTTTCTACATCTTGATTAGACTCCACCTGTGGTAAATTAAACTGATTGGACATTATTTGGAAGGCACACACCTCCTCTGTAGAAGGCCTCATAGCTGACAATGCATATCAGAGTAAAAACTAAGCCATGTCAAAGGCACAAAGAAGGTTCCCAAGAGCACAGTGGCCTCCATAACTCAAATGAAAGACGTTTGGCACAATTAGGACTTTTACAAGAGCTGTTTGCATGATCAAATTGAACAATTGAGGGAGAAAGGCCTTCGTAACCGAGAACCGGATGGTCAGTCTAACTGAGCTCCAAATATCCTGTGGACACTCAACAACCATGGTTTCTTCTCAGCAGCTATGTAAGACTCGAAAATGAAAGTTATTGATGCCCACAATGCAAGAGAGGACTACAAGGACATAGCAGTGTGAAATGTATTTAAGAGATTGCAGTTCAGGGAAACTCTGGAGGTCAGGATAAGATGTGGAAGACCAAGAAAACACTCAGAGAGAACTGCTCGCAGGCTGGTCAGAAACATGCAGGAAGATTTAGCCGACTCAGGAATGGTGGTGCACCGTTCCACTGTCTTTCAAGGAAGAGGCAGAACACCTTGCCAACCATTAACCATGGAGGTGGATCTATCATGCTTTGTGGCTGTGTTGCAGCCAGTAGCACAGGATACATTGTCTCAGGTGAGACAGGTGAGTCTCGTGCTCTCTGTGACGCTCTGTGTGGCCAATCTGCGCATGTCAGAGTGGTTGCAGGTGCGGCTCGTTAC
>JBBIGC010000131.1:15802410-15820367 GCA_037576955.1 Lepidarchus adonis
ACACACACACACACACACACACACACACACACACACACACACACACACACACACACACACACACACACAGTCTGTCCATCTCCCTCTCTTTTTCTCAGAGTAATCTATTTTTGTCATGGCTGGCCGATCAGACCCAACTTTCTCATTTAGACGTGTATGCAGGCTGCCTCCCAGACGGATAGCTCAGGACCGCAATGGCACCACTGCTGCTCCTGGGGCTTTTGCTTTGGAGGGGAAAGTGCCATGCAGTGCCACATCTATGTGGTTGGGTCATTTTCTGAATGAGGTACAACCCAATTGGGCTGCCTTCCGTCCATTTCGCGTCATGTTTTAAGCATCCTGAAGATTAAACGACACTGCATCCTGGCAGCAGTCTTGTACGAAGCCCATTACTTTTAACAGTTATCACAGTATGCATTACACTTCAGTTCAAGCTGTCACTGGCCGTGATTAGGACCATGGAGTAGTCGGTATGACACCGTTTGTGGTGTAGCTCAGATGTGGTACCATTTAGCAGCTTCTCCCCTTTTATTGACGACATTAGCGTCATGTTAAAATGTCTTTTAGAGTCACTTTAAGCATATGGCGCAGTCGCAGTGGGACTGTTTTCAACCGACAGTGAGAGACAGATTTTCTTCTTATTTATTTTTTTAATCTGTCAGCCCGCAGGCCCCTGGAGACATGGTTTGCACTTGCCAATTAAAAACAATTTACATTTGTTTCTCACTCGAGTTCACAGCGTGGAAAATGAACGGCCTTGTGGTGGAAGCCCTCGAGAGAAGGCGTAATAAGACAAAGCTATGGTCACATTCGACAAAATCAACACACTCTCTGCCAACAGATTGTGGTCGGGCTGTTGAGTAAGAAAAATTCTTCAAATGTGCCTTGAGTCTCAGATTTCATAATGATTTTAGTCGATTATGATTTAAATCTAACCAGGATTTAACATGATTGAATTTAGTACTGTCAAAAATGGCGGTAGCAATCTTTCTTACTATACGCAGGACTACATACTCCAGCTACAACATTAAAATCACTGTTATAGTTCAAGTGAAGGCTGTGGTGGCCTAGTGGTTAGAAGGTCTTGTGATCAGAGGGTCACAGGTTCAAGTCCCGACCACAGAGGCACCATTGAACAAGATCACGTCCCACTACACTGCTCCATGGGAACCTTTGATATCTGCCCACAGCTCCAGAGCGGTCAGTCTGGCTGTGGTGAATTTTCTGTGATGGGGTGTGTTCACAGTGATAAATAGTCAACATATAATATTCAACAAAGTGGCAGTCTGGAGCTGGAAGCAGGCAATATGGAATGACTACACCTACTGTGTCAGAGCATCTCTAAACCAGCAGGTCCCGGTGTGCAGTAGTACCATATTTCCCCATCGATAGGCCGCAGCTTATACATTGATTTTGCAAACCTGGTATTGGGTATGTCTTGCGTAAATGGGCTTAAAAACATGGAAACACATTCACTAAAAGTATAATTCAGTACAAAAGACGACATCCCCAAATGATTAGTTGAATTTACAGTAAATGTACTGTTTACTGCAGCAATGAACAGTTTGAAAAGCAACACAAAGCAAAGATCACATCAGTGATGATTCTCACACTTAAATGGCGCAGATGCATCCAACCTCTTAAACATTTTCAGCCCTTTGCTACATTACATTACATCCTAGTGTATAATACAAGCTGGAAAAAGCTAAATTTAACAGCAATAAAAGGAATAAAAGTTTATTTAATTTAATAAGATTTAATTTTTATTTCAATGACTGGAGGGTGGGGGTTCTGCAGTACAGCGCTGTCAATCATCCATCTACATGTAAATTCTTCAGTACAAAAATTAGCAAATAAAATTATTAGA
Organism: Lepidarchus adonis; assembly: GCA_037576955.1. Lineage (NCBI taxonomy): Eukaryota > Metazoa > Chordata > Actinopteri > Characiformes > Lepidarchidae > Lepidarchus > Lepidarchus adonis. The sequence goes on from JBBIGC010000131.1 coordinate 15,804,278, forward strand.
CTTACCTTCAAATCCTTCAAAATCAAATCCGTAAATGTCGTCAATTGCGATGATGTTGGACACACATTCCTATAGGATATTGCAGATGTTGCTTCATATGATAATAGAAGCAACATATATACGGTCAGATCACACAGTGCATAGTTTCATGGGGTGATCCTACACAACTGTAGGCAAGTGATTTAAATTAAATGGGTGACTATTGTAAAGTACATATACACTTTCACAATACAATATAGAATATATGACGAATATACCAATCAATAAATACACTTGCTGATGCACAAATACAAATAAATACAAAAGCTGATGCACTGGTGTATTTTAACACCCTCACTGTGAAATAGATAATAGCACATGTGGTCAGCGTTCAGATCTGCAGATAAATAAAAAAGCCATGTCACAATTTATTGCTTTCACTTCATTCTGATCTGGAAAAGCATCTCTGATCTTTTTTTCAGGGAACTCCTACTTGGACTCCTTCCAGTCAGGTTTAGTGCACCAAATGTGTTTTCTGTTTGGCTGATAGGAGCTGCTCTACCTGTTGGTTTCCTGATTACACTTAGCATGCTTACGACCTAGGTCGCCACAACCACAGAGCCAACTCCAAAAGCTAGTGACATGCACCTCCACTTACCAGCGAGACACTGGCTGAAAGAACATTGCGGTCGCTCACCTTTTAGAGGTGCTGCCGAAGTCTTAAACAGGAGAACGTTTGGGTGCCACACTGCTGCCTTAATGTTGTTCCCCAACGATTGCCTAAAGTAAAGTTTGGAGTCTTTTGTCTAAACTTGGCAAAACCCTACTGTTTCTCTGCTTCCATTTCTCTTTCCAACATTAAATTATTTTTGGCCTTTCGTTTATTTGGCATGCGGATCTCTCTTTTTCTTCTTCTTCCTACTAGTATTAGCAATAATGTGTATCTGGGAAGCTGGCTACAATAATCCAATGGCATTTGGCATGCATGTTCACCAGGTACTTTATCACCAATATAGCTTAGCAGACCGTATCATTGGGAAAGTGGAGTTTTTCCTTTTGGTGGCACTCAGTTTTAAGTGGAAGCGGAACTGAATTTTGCCAAGATGAAGTCTCATTGAGACTCACAAGCTGAATTGGCTATTTTTTAGTTCAGACTAACATTTCAGGACTGATTAAAGAAGTTTGCAGAAACATTGGGTTTGTTTCATTAGCAAACATGCTGTAGTGGGATTTGAAAGGGGTAAAGGCAAGGCAAGGCAAAGTGAGGCACATTCAGAGATAAAATAAGCATTAAAAAAGCAATATTATAAGAAATAAAAGTCATATTTACAGGACAGATAAAAGTGCAAAATAAAAGAAGATTTTTATTAATATAGAAGGTTATGCAGTCAGTTTTTTTTAGTACATATTCTTAACCAAAAGCACATTTTAAACAAACAAAGATTTACATAACTAGAGGGTTTTTTTCCAGATGTCATTGACTATTCCTACCCCAGCTCATTTATTTCCTCAGAACTCCTTCACTGGCTGGATTCCATGCCTTAATATTTTGTAATGAGTGCAGGGGGTTGGCATGTTGAATGCAGGACAGAACTACACTCTACAGGGACCAGGTTGCTGACCTCATATTAGTCCATTTGTAAGTTTGAGACTTCTTGTGCCTAGACATAAATCAACAAAATGTAATTTGAGCATTTGCAAATTATTCAACCTTTGGTATTTTGGCTTTATCTGTAATTTACCCAAATGCACACATTATAGAAACATTATAGGCCAGATATACATATACATTAACCTCAAAGTAATGGAAAAACAAAACTCTGCTAATATGATATGTTTTTCCATTAACTTAAGGTTAGTTTGAACAAAAATTATAATTATTAAGGCAAGGCAAGGTCTTATCCTGGACAAGAGGCCAAGCAACTCAAAGACACACCTATTGGCATTTCAGAGTAGCCAGTCAATCTAAACTACAAGCCTTTGGACAGTGGGAGGGAACCCGGAGGAAGCCCACCCAATCCCACTCAACCCAGAAAGTCACATTTGGCCAAACCCAAACTCTTGCTGTGAACAATCACTCAAACCACACGGACTATAGTCGGACTTCACACTGGATTAAAATCACATTTTTTCACAACAGTACTTCTTCAATTAAAAACTCTACTAAGTTCCATTCCCAAATTCAGAAAAACACATACCCAGTAAAGCTGACTAGGGAGAACACGAAGCAAATGAAGTGCATGTGCATCCTCTTAAGCTAGAGCACAGGGAGAAATAAAACACGAAAGATCCAGCTGTGAAGAGAGATAGAGAGACAGATAAAGAGAGAATGAGATAAAATGGCACAGATCATCCACTGAGACCAAGAGAGGGGCTTTTAAGAGGCTCCAATCTCTATCAATAAACATGTATATAGAAAGACATTTGAATATGAGTATACCGCTGGGATGTTATCTAATCAAATTACAGCAAATAACAGTATTTATCCACATTAAATGTATTAACTGAATGATCTAATTAGGTTTTCCACTCTGTTATAATTACATCAGCCATGTTATTGGAAAACTAATTTATAAAATGTTTAGGAAATGCTTTTTTACGATTTATCAGCAAAGAAACCTTGACGGATGGATCTGTCAGAGGCCGAAATGTCTACTAGGTCTGAATGGGATGAGTTGGGTAGTGATGTAGCAGCCATTATGCACAAAGTCTGCTCTTTCAATTAAACATTTCCTAAACCTTGTCCTGAAATGACCCTGGGAATTTCAATGTATCCAGCTAGGTTAATTTCTTTTAATAGACGGAAGTAGTTAATTTAGGCTTTAAATTCACTCTTCTTTTTAATCATAAACTCTAACAGTTGCAGTAACGCTTATTTTAAATCAAAAGAAAATGATGTAACAAAGCTGAAAGTGTTCATTCTCAGGGAGCAAACAAACGTATAAGGAGATTAATTAACCATTGTTTGATTAACCAAATGCTTTCAACATCAGCTGCTAATGGTTTGAACTTTGCTGATATACAACTCCAGTAGAGGCATAACTGGTATGAGTGTTTTGGGCTTTTTTTGGTCTACGATTTTTTTTTAAGTTAACAGGCAGTGTATGTCCCATGAATGACATAAATATGTGCAAGGGGTCCTCAAATTATGTCAGGGTTCATTTCCTGTGTGACGTAATATCGAATTTTGATGTAAGTGGGAACTCATGCATGTAACGATGCTGAAGAGGCTTTATTGAACATCACTGTGATTTATTAACAGCCAGTAACATGCATGGACGCTCTCAAATTACCGTAAATCATTTAGGAAATGTTGCTCCAGATAGAAATGCTCTCTTTAATGCTTCAACATACATCATAGCAGTAAACGCATTGGAGAAGTAATTTGACGCCACACTGACAGTGCCTTAGCACAGTGCACTATTAACCCCCCATCTCACACACCAACACACATGAACTCTTATTCAACACTAACGGTGAATAAAACAGCATGGAGTGAATTAGCAGGGACAGGGAGGCAAGACCAATGGAACACAGGCAGAAACAGGTAACTGAACATGCATTAACAATGGCATCAAATTCTAAATTTGTCTTAAAACTGACAAAAGTTGATGGTGAGTTAAAACATTGGAAATGTTTCAGATATTTTGCTCACAAAACCATTCATGTAAATGTGGATGAAGTCATCAAAATGGCAGTTCATGACATGTCCAAATGATAGTTAGCTATATCAGACATCTTTAGCCAACTAGAGGGAGTACCAACTACTAGTGTCCCCTTTGATTTCTTCAGCTCCTGACTATAGTAGACTCCAGCCATTTCACAAAAGCTACCTTCTAACATAAGTTATAAGCTTTATTTTATAGTACAGACTGCAAGCTAGTCTGATTAAAGAGGCTATACCAAAACTCAAGCATATCCAATAGTTCAAAACTGAAAAAACGTACCCATCTGAGAGAGAAATTGTACTCACTGAAACACCTTCTAGCTCCAACAGATCTTTGGATTGTCCCTGGCTGCAAATCATCAGCTACATAACAGGCTCTATATGAGTTTTATGAGGTTGTGCCAAAAAAAGAGAAGTTTGTACAGTGCGGATCCAACCCACAACCGGACTTGAGGAACATGGCCTTAATTCCGTTCAGCACAGCTGACCCAGAGGCCACATCCTGCTGAGGCTGGTGCTGACTCAGAGTGGACCTTTGTGGGCATCTACAGCAGCAAGTTGGCCTGGATAAAATTTCAAACCTTAATGTCTCAAGCTGCCTGTTCTCCACTGCACTCAGAGGGAGTATCTCTACCAATAACAAGACCCCATCACTAATAGTAAATTCTATCTACCTTGCTGTAGGAGATGCATCTGTGTAGATAGCTCACTGTTTCCATGTTAGTTAGTCCATGCTGTGATGATGAAGTCTACCAAAATTGTGGTATAAAGGATAATAGTGTAATAGTTTATCAAGATTTGAGTTTCAAAATCAAAGGCATTTCCAGACATAGTTTAATTGCTTTGGCAGCAGTGAATAAATCATCAAATCATCATTACCCTGAACTGTCAGATGTTCAGCAGACATCAGATAATCCCATGGTCTTCATCTCAGGACTGAAAGAGGGCAAGTATGGACTGCTATTATAGTTCTGCTCTAAAATTATTCATGACTCATAGCTATAAGTTCTGAGTGGTTTGTCCAGGTTACCTTCTCTTGTTTTTTTTTCCCTCAACTTTTCTGCCAAATTTAGTCCAATTCAACCCACTATCTATGTAGTTACCCTGTGACTACAAAAGTGAGTACACCCTTCATTTTTTGGTAAATATTTTATTATATTTTTTCATTGGATAATGCTGAAGACACTTTGATACAATGTCAAGTAGTCAGTGTACAGCTTGGAAAACAGTGTACATTTGCTGTTTTAAATTGCGCCCAATTAGCCATTTTCCCACCCCAGTGTCATGTGGTCTCAGGTGTAAATGGGGTGCAGGTGTGTTACACTTGGTGTTATTGTTCTCACACTCTGCCATACTGGTCACTAAGTTTAACATGGCACCTCATGGCAAAGAGCTCTCTAAAGAAAAGACTCTCTGAAAAAAGGAATTGTTGCTCTACATAAAGATGGCCTAGTCCCTGAAACACCCTGAAACTGAGCTGCAGACCAGTGGCCAATACCATACAGCAGTTTAACAGGACAGTTTCCACTCAGAACAGGCCTCGCCATGGTTGACCAAAGATGTTGAGTGCATGTACTCAGCGTCATATCCAGAGATTGTCTTTTGAAAATAGGCATGTAAATACTGCCAGCATTGCTGCAGATGTTGTAAGGTGGGGTTCAGCCTGTCAGTGGTCAGACCATATGCCGCACATGGCATCAAATTGGTCTGCATGGCTGTTGTCCCATAAGGAAGCTTCATATAAAGATGATGCACAAGAAAGACAGCAAACAGTTTGATGAAGAAAAGCAGTCTAAAGACATGCATTACTGAAACCATGTCCTGTGGTCTGACAAGCCCAAGATAAACGTATTTGGTTCAGATGGTGTCAAGCATGTGTGGCAGCAGTTGAGAAGTACAAAAACAAGTGTGTCTTGCCTACAGTCAAGCATGGTGGTGGGAGTGTCATGGTTTGGGGCATGTGATTGCTGACTTCTTTACATTGTATCAAAATATCATATATTCAGTGTTGTCCAATGAAAAGATATAATAAAATATTGACAAAATGTGATGGGTGTACACACTTTTGTGAGATACTGTAGATGGGTAGACTCTTCAACTGAACAGGCATGGTTAGCCTTAGGGTTTCAAAAAAGCCTATAACCCCTCCCTCTCCCTCTTTCTCTGGCCAGACCCTTTTGGGTCAGGTTTGTAAGACAGGCTCCTCTCTCTTCATCCAACTCTCTTTCTACTGGACCTTCTTACCATTCCTGGGGAGGCAGGAGCCAATCCCAGCTGACTGTGGACCCAAGGTTCATTCTGGACAGGAGGCCAACCCATCACAGGGCAGCACAGAGACAGACTCACACATGCAATCACACCTATGGGCAGTATAGAGCAGCCAATCAACCTAAACAATAAGCCTTTGGACAGTGGGAGGAAACAAGTGTACCTGAGGAAATCCAGACAAACACAGGGATAGCTAAAAAACAACAAAAAAACACAAAAATATAGCAAGGAAATTGTGCATGATTTATAATGCGTTAAATAAGTAAAATGTGTTGAAAATGACATAGAGAATTGTCAGGGTTCCTCTGTTTTGTGGTTTTCCTGATGCCCGTCTCGTGTCTATGTTACGGTCTGAATCTTGTCATGTGTTTCACTTGGTCACATGGTTGGTCTTGTCTAAGATGTCTCAGGTTTATTCTTTGTATAACAATCTTGTCATATGTTCGTATTTGTACGTTTTTACCTCTTGGTTGCAGTTAGTTTTTGCTTATGATTCATATTGTAATTATCTGTGGTCAGTATATTGGTTCCTCCCCTGGTTCTCTCTGTGGTCATATTGTGCTTACTATGTATTGAAACCCTATTTATTTTCTACTGCAAAACGTATGCCCACCTCACAGGAATGTGGTAACATATTTTCACTATTTTACACCACCTTCTTAGTACTAAAGAGATAATGGCATATAGTGTAAAAAGAAATGTTACAACAATATAGCAAGGGTCCTCAGCTCAGGGTCTGGAAGTCTCGTTCCACCACAATTTGGTAGTTAAAACACACCCACTCCATCTGGCAATCAAACATGAGTTAAACCAGGTGTTGAGCAGTCAAATGACCCAACTCTACTGGACAATGGCCCTCATGGACCAGAGCTGTGAACCTGTATTGCTCAGTGCATTCTCTCTGTAGTGATGCTGTAGACTGTCAAACAACAGCGGCTCATAGCTGGTATACATAATCAGGAAAATTATTCAATAAAATAAAAAATTTCCAGAAAAATAGTGACGAGATTTGTCTAAATCATTTGAGTGTCTTCATGAAAATGTGCCTTGTTTATCTTTGTAGACAACAGTTTGCATTTTGTTCAGCATCTAGGTCCATAGTTTGTTTCTCTCACTCGCTCTCTTTCTCTCTCTCTGGAGAGACCTGGGAACGGATGTGCAGGTCTGCATTCATCTTCATAATAACATTGTCATTGCCTGGGTGTGCTGGCTGAGCTTCCACACACTCACACTCACACACACACACACACACCATCATAGACCCTTGCACCTCGCTTGTACCTTTCTTAACAGAAGGTACATGTTCCTTCTGTCTCTCCATATTAACAAGTGTCTCTGTACAACTCTCTTGCAAGCATTAAAGTGCCCATATATATGTTTTGCTTTATTTACTTTCTCAGCTGAAGTCGGAGTCATTATAAAAATTACTGCACATTCTCTATAATTACTGTCTGAATATTGTATACTGTCTATGTCTTCATCCCTTACTGTACAGCCTAGTGCATTGGCTTTATAGCATGAAATATATAAATGTGTATATTCTCTTTGGCTGCCCTGACTTGTGCAGTTATTGTGACATCACAAAGATCATTCATATTTTACCCAATTCTATATATGAGCTTATAGAAATAGGATGAAAATGATACATTAACCATATTAACCTACAACTACAAATTCTTTTATTTACATAAAAGGTGGGATATATTAGGCAACAAGTGAATGTTCAGTTGATGTGCTGGAGGCAGGAGCGTGAGTCATTTTGACAGGAGCCTTATTGTGATGGCTAGAACATTTCCCAAACAGCAGGCCTTGCTAATTGTTCCAGATGTGCAGTACATTCTGAAAGTAGTACAATGTAGGACGACAGAGTCTGGGCACGCAAGGGCCACTGACCCACATAACCCCTATTAGAGCTGCGGAAGGACAAAAAACGAGTGTTAAAAAGGTGTCAGAACCCAAAGTGCACCACTCTCAGAGTTTCAGTGGCAGGAGAAGGGCCAACGCAGAATTAGGTAGGTGGTTTTAATGTTATGGCTGAAAGGTGTAATTAATTTATGAATCTAACAAGACGATTTTCCAAAAAAATAATGCAAATGGCATTCATTTATTACTCTGTTTCCATAACTAGTTTTGTCTTTAGGCTAGCAACACGCCGTGACAATAATAATTATTCGTTGATGCAGGAAGATTCTGAACCTGCAACGGAGCGAAATGAGCGAAAATGCTCATTAACCTTAGAGGAGATAAAGCACAAAAGAAGCATTGTTTTCAGCATCACTCAGCAAGCCATATTCTCTAAGCAATTAACTCTGCACAGACAATAAAAGAATACCAACGACACCTCCATGACAAAGATCAGGACCGGGGGTCTTCAGTATGGAGAAGTCATGCAGAAAAGCAAATCAGACATGTAATAATGGGACAATGGTGATGAAATATAACTGTAAAAGACAGAGTTAGTGGCAGGTTTAATCCCATCTAGTAACAGTTATAGTGCTCAATTATTTTCTGGTACTTCATTATGACCAGCTAAAGCCACATTTCAGTTCCAAAATGTTACACCTTGGTGGTGTAATGGCTTAGAGCAGCAGCTTTCTCAACTGGAGCCTCCAGAGTCGACAGCTAAAACGTTTACAGACATTTGGAGGATTTCTTTATTTTGTCCCTTAGCCCCAAAGTGCTGGACAAACATATTGGCAAAACTATGAAGCACAAGGCCAGTGATTGATCCGTCCAGAAGTCAGGAGTATTCAAACTTAACTTTACTGTGCCACCGTCAGGTTGGACAGAAAATCCATCTGCGCGAAACTGGAGGGAATGAACGAGTAAAACAAACGGGGACCTAGCAAATGAGCTTTCATTATTAAACCATGAGCTCTTTTTATGAGCAAGAGAGCACTGATGCCTCTTTTTTAAGCCTCTGCACTTGAATGTGGCCTTTGCATGAGCCAGCAAAGCTGTCTAGGAGGAGAGAGGGGGCGTTAATTTTGTATAATTTCTCTTTGTATAGTTTAGGAACACTTTGCTGGTAAATCTAAGTGGAAATTGTATTAATAATTGAGAGATACACTCAACAAAAACAGCAAAGCTGTGTATTTAGGTGGATAAAATAACATTATGCATTACATTTAAATGTGACAAACCAGTGTATTTACTCCACACAATATGCAAAAACCCTTTCTTCATGTGCTAATGTTAAATGACATTTTTTCACAATAACTTCCGATGTAACACATTTTAGTACAAACACTAATCATTTGGAGGTACAGGCACAGGGGAAATATCATGTATAATCTGCAAACAAAGGCTGGGTTTAACAAATAAACACTATCCAGAGGAATTATGTTCCATTAGCATGTCAAGAGTGCTGCATGTGGGTATTAGAACGTTCTAATGGTGTTAGTGCCCATCCTATGGCCAGTCTGTTGTTATAGCCAGTCTGCTAAAAGCCAGTCATCTTCACTGGACGCTTAGCACTGGCTAATTAGCCGGGATGGTAGACAGATCCAACGGTTTATGGCCGTTTTAGAACCACTGATACAACATAATACCTGTTGTTTAGGTTCTCTGTTAAGGTTTAGTAGAACCAAAAACAATTGGAGGCAACTAGTGGATTAGTAATTGACGGCCCAATGAGAAACTGAAGCAACAAAGCTATGATTGTGGCAGCACTAGCATTGTTCAAGCAATAAGCAAAGGCTGTGTGTTACAGTTATTTCACCATGAGTAAGGCATTGTCATGAATAATGTTTAAACAGAGGTTCAATTATTTCTAATAAAGTATTACTCAATAAGCCCTATGATGGGTTGACCTCCAGTCCAGGGCTAAGCCTGCCTTGTGCACATAGTCAGATGGGATGAATGAATGAATGAATGAATGAATGAATGAATGAATGAATGAATGAATGAATGAATTAATGCATGTTCTTTATATTTGTGTTATCTCTAATAAAAATACAAAACGTGTCTTCAATCTTGCAATTGTTCCACCAAGCAATATACTCAAGAAGGTGATGGTAATGATGGATGAAATCATGGGTGATAAGGAACATTTTTGCAAATTGACTTGACCCTGGACTGTTGCTTGAAGTAAACAATGCATTAACACATCACTGTTTGCTCAACGGCACAGTTTTGTTTTTGTTCATAATCAGTTTTGGGGGGATTAATTTAAAGCTGCTGAATAGACCATTGAATAAATAGAAGAAGAAGAAGAAGAAGAAGAAGAAGAAGAAGAAGAAGAAGAAGAAGAAGAAGAAGAAGAAGAAGAAGAAGAAGAAAAGAAAAAAAGAAGAAAATGTTCTTGTTTCAATAGGAACAACAATAATAGCAGAACTGAAACAATTTAAAAACTTTGATGATAAAAAGAAGTCTCTCAAAAATAAAGAGCATGGCATTGGTCAATTGGTTTACATTTATGTCTATTCCACAGAGAGGCGAGGGAATGTGCGAATGGAAATATCAATTTTAGGTGGTGTGAAATTGAAAAATATAAGAGGGCAATTTCCTCTCCTGGACATTTGTAAATTAAAGTGATTTTTTTAGTAAGGCATGAGGAAGGAATATGATCAGTTGGTTGTCAGCACAGAATAACAAGACAAGCTGCAGTTCTACGCTTGAATATCCCCAGGGGCTGTCACTTGTGGGGGGAAAACAGTGTAGTTTAAGATGAAGGAATAATATTTTAATAAAGCTTCCCATGCTTTCCTGCATGAAATATATTATGATCCAAAATGTTATTTTATTTTGAATAAAAAACAAAAGCCAGGCTGTATGCAGCTTGTTAAACACGACTGTCTTTATTTATTAGACCACATTTTAGATGCCTTCCACACTGAAACATTTCCAAATAACAATACAAAATAACTTAATAACCTTTTAGAAATGTACTAAACTAGCCGAAAGAGATCCATCCAGGCTGATAACAAACCACTGGATTTTAAAGTTGTTACGGAACTCCCTAGCATCCATGGGGGCCCTCAGCACCTCCCTTTTTTGTTTAGAAGAAGTGCTGAGCATGAGCAATGCAAACATTTTATGAGGAAAGATGTTCGCTAGAGTTGATCCAAATCAAACTCATCAACCCATGTCTCTGCCGACTCTCAAGCCACTCTCGATTGGGCCTTACCCAATCAGATTCTACAAATTTGGCAGCATGTTACTGCCTAAAGGTCAATGCATGCTGTATAACAGACGAAGCCCATTATACTCCCTCCACCAAACTTTACTGTAGGCTTTATGTTTTGTAGTAGGTACAGTTCTTCTGGCATTGTCCAGACCAAGATATAGCCATTAGACTGCCATATAGCAATGTGTCATTCATTGCCCTACAGAACACAGTTGATGCTGTAGTGAAAGATCCATCAGGGGATATTTTTTTTTTGTTCCACAAGCTTCTGTGGTTTTCTCTGAGTTGCTTGAAGCAGATCTAGCAAAGCAGAAATTTGCCAAACTGGCATATTGCAAAATTGTTTGAAATAACGTAACTCTTCAATGCAGCCCATTTTACTGCCATTGTTTGTCTATGGAGATTTCATGGCTATGTAGCTAAAACCACAAGCCTTTGGACAGTGGGAGGAAACTGGAGGACCTGCAGGAAACCTACACATATGCAGGGAGTGCTTATACACTCCACCCAGAAAGGCACCTGTGCCCAACCTGTGGATTGAACCCAGGACCTTGCTGTAAGGTGATAGTGCCAACCACTGCACCCCCATGCTACCCATGGAAGATTCATCATTAGCATCATGTAGTACAGTCAGGGTGTGAAGAACAGCTGGTCAAGTAAGGTCCATGTACAGTACTTGAAATCTTGATAAGTCCATCAGGAAAAAATGGAAGAAAAATAAAATATAATAAAAGAACAATTTCCCAATTTTTAGGCTGCCGTTAGCATGCTAAGCTGGAACCTGGAACCTACTCACCACCACCACCCTCTAGTTTCAACTCTTCATCAGAATTTGTTTTCAAGCCTGAGCCCCAGACAAGCTTGAACTCTTTATCAAATAAATAAATAAATAAATACATTTTAAAACATATTGCAACTTGTCTATATCTCTTTCACTGATGTTAGCATTTCTGTCTGGGCAAGAAAGAAGAGATCTTTCGCTTTCCACTGCTAACTCAGGGTACCATCCATCATTATAAAGTTCATTATCAAGATGTTTTCCTTTGGCGTCATTAATCTTGAGTAATCTGCGGAGATTGATGTGCCCTCTCCTGGATGACACTGCCGCCTGATTCCTTTCATTAATCTCGATTTTTGCTGGTGTCATCCTAGACCCTTTTCCTCTCAAACAGCATAAGTAGAGTGCTGTCACCCTTGCAACCGCTTCCCCAAATGCCAACTCAGTGCTGAAAAAGAGGAATAGAGCTAAGATGAAGAAATCAAGAAAATGAGAAAGCAGAAGAAAAGAAACTAATATAGGTTTCTCACCTGAGAATATGACCCTGTTGTAGATTGGTATCTTCCATAGTTTTTCTGGGGGAAAATGTTAGATAGTGGTAAATCGGAATTCCAATCTCTTAGCCAATAGCATGTGATAATTTTACACATGAAACCATACAAGATGAATTCTCATGCTATGATTAACAATAACTTCCATTTCTACGTCATCCTATTTATCTGTATTGTCCTATTACTTTCCACATAGTGATCTTTAATGAGCAAGCACTTCTACATTTGCTGCTCACAATTATTGGCATCCCTAGAAATGTTTATGAAACTGGTTGAAATCTTTTGTGATAAAATTAGGAAAAAGTGAGAAAAAGGAATGGGTGTGAGTGAACACCTGATTATCATTTGATTTATTAAAAATGCTCTAATTTCACCTTCAAATTAACTACTGATCCATGAGGTTTACATACTTTTGCCATTTGACCATTTATATGTAATACTGGATCATTTTCCTCAATAATGACCAAATATAATATTCTTGGCATTTATTTAAGTGTCTCTATATCTTAAAAACATCTAACTTGACGCCTAGAGGCCTTTGCAGCTCTATACCAATAGTAACATTATACAATAGTTGATCATAAACAATTAAATTTATCCAATTTTGAATGTACTGATATCATGCACAAGAACTATGCTGCAGAATTTAAGTTCCAGGTCGTTACAAAAAAATGTGTACGTAATGTTTCTGAAAGACTTTAAAATAGCTGTAACATTGTTGCTGAAGTTCTTCTAAGCTTCTTGAGGTCCTGACTGTAGATCAAATCTAATGCAATTGAGCATTGAATAGAAGTCTGGGGGATTCAGGTGTTTAACTAACAAAGAAGGACAATTCACCAGTACGTTCTTAAAAGGTTCAGGTATTCGAGGAATCTGTGAGTGTGGCATATGTGTGTACCCTCGTTGATTTTGGAGCCATCATATTTACAAAGGCAGCGAGTTCTCCAGCATTCCGTGCTGATTGTACTGTTAATAAAGTGTGAAGGTGTCTGACAGGTGAATATTCACTGTTAGATGAACAGGCCTGATCTAAATTGCAAATACAGAAAGTTCACCAATTTAGAAAAGCATTCCTTTGAGAATTTAATCATGGTTTTCTCATATGACTGAGGCGTTAGCTCTAATCTTATTCCCAGCCAAGCTAATGTCTGAGAAACGGCAACAACCACACAGTAATTAAATTCACCACTCGCCTCACATATCTTTAAAGAAATAGCGTCCAATTCTCTCAAGCCTCTTTTCTTACTTTCTTTCTTTCTCTCTCTCTCTCTCTCTCATGCTTTACGATAAGTCCTCTCCCTCTTCATCTATGTCCTCGGCTGAGCTGTAGATTCAAAAAACACACATTCAAGAAGATCCATCGCCAGTAATCTCTCTTATGCATGAATTCAATTTCCTCGCTCGGACCATCCCTTGCTTTCTCAATAAATGTGATTCTGCATTTGCCATTAAATCAATACAGGCAGATGCTGAGTCTCAATTTGCATCACACTGCTTCGCCCGTGATTTCTTAAACTCCTATTAAGATAGCACAGATAAACCTCCAGGTGAGTCAACCTTCTGAACAATGACATGCCAATCACAGACAGCACTAGGCACCTCACAGCAGCTCATGAATGCGCAGTAGACTTGTCACTGAGACTCTGAAAAAGCACAAGAAAGCACTGTTACTACAATACTCTCAATAGGCCCCCATCATTGTGTCGTCAGTGGCACGCTCATGGAACTAGTCAATTTAGAATTCAAACCCTAGAAATTGAATGAAAAACTTGAGTTAGATAAAATGTTCTAAAACTGTGCACCTGAAACATCACTGCATCCCTTAGACCAGATACGTAGTTGGTCTCCAAATATTGCTGCCTATACGAAAGTAACTGGCTTTGTGAACACACTCTTTCACACAAAGTGCATCACAACGAAATGTGATCTCTGCATTTAGCCCATCCACAGTTGGACCAGCAGGTAGCTATCAACAGTGCCCAGTGGGAAGTGTAGCAGGATGGTACCTCAGTGGGGTTTGGGCTTGAACCCATAAACCTTTGATCACAAGGGCAATGTTCTAACCACTAGGCCGTCACTGCCCAAAGCACTGCTCCAGATGAGGCTCAAATCCACCGCATCAGCATGGATTCACCTCTGCTGCTGTTTATAAGTACTGCTTGCTGACCGATTGCACTATGTGCTGCGAGTGAGATAACACTCCTGCATGTTTAATCAACGTAATTAATTTATGTGAAGATAAGGCTAAATTTTGCCAGGTGCATTCTGATTGGTTATCCACATGACTGTATGTACTCATTTCCATGCTAAAGTTAAATGCACATTATACAAAGTTACTGACAAGTTTTATTTAAAGCAGAGGGCCTTCCAGATGTCTGTCAGTAGACATATCATCTTGCACCAAAAAGAATGGTTTCTGAGTGATCACTTTCTGATCCAGTGGACACAAAGAGATAATACGCTGTCAGGTTTTCGGCTGATGGTTGGCAATGTTGATTGTGAGTTACCCTTATTTTAGCCTACGTTTAACAGTGACTATTTGTCACTGTGCATATGGGACCTCTGCATTTAAGCCATCCACACAAGGAGCAGTGGGAAGCGATCAACAGTGCAAAGCAGTGTAGCTCTGATAAACTGCTCAATTTAATGCCATTTTTAATTGCAATGACCTTGTAATTCAATATACTGTATTCAGGCCCTGTCCACAAGTAGCTGGGTATTTTTGAAAACGTAGCATTTCCGGTGCGTTTTGGCCTTCCTTCGATTCGTAAACGACATTTTTGTTTCCTGAAAACCAAGGTGGAGGTTTTTACATTTACTTTTTTAGCATTTGGCAGACGCTCTTATCCAGAGCGACGTACATGGTGAGCGGTTGAGGGTTAGGTGCCTTGCTCAAGGGCACTATAGCCTGCTGCCTGGTTCTGAGAATCTAACCTGGGACCATTCAGTCACAAACCCACTTCTCTAACCATTGGGCTATGGCTGCCTTTTTTTTAAAAAAACACTGTTTTTACGTTTACATGTAGACAAAGAACAACAGTGATTTTCATAATAGTTGAGCAACTATCTCCTTGGACATCACTCTGTGCCATGTTTTCATGCGTTTACAGGAAACAGTTACAGAAAGGCCCTACAGGGTTATGTTGCCACCGGTTGTTTTGATATGTTTTTCACAAAGTTTGACTTTGTTTTTGGGGTTTACATGTGGACAGACAGGATTCTAAAAAAACAAAAACTGAAAATCACTGTTTGTTTTTTTAAAAAAACTGGCTACGTGTGGACAGGGCCTTAAAGGAAAAGTGAAAGTAAGATAAAACATAGCTTTGAAACATGATGCGATTTGCAGCCAAAGTGAATCTTAGCAAATCCAATGAGAAATCTTGGTGGAGGAACCGAACCCCACCAGTTTCATATGCGCATTCACCGAACCCCTCTATAGTGAAAAATAAATTATGATTTTTTTTTTTGTCAAATTCAAGACGATATGTTTTTTACTGGTGCACAAAGTGAGCCGTGCATAAATATCACCTTGTTCAAAGAACAAAACCAACACAATTCTGCTGGTGCGAGACTAGACTTGTAAATCCTACAGATATGACGCTCACTCCATCACGTTCTGTGATACATATGAATCCATGTTGGACATATTCGTTCGACCACTTTCTTCTTTTGCCCGACATAGTTATTATGGATTAAAATATTAACAAAAAAATCACACA
>JBBIGC010000131.1:15823519-15837172 GCA_037576955.1 Lepidarchus adonis
GACCACACAAAATATTGACACTTTGGGCACAATTTGGACATTTTCACTTAGGGGTGTACTTACGTTTCTTGCCAGCGATTTAGACATTAATGACTTTTGACATTTTTGACATGATTTTGAGAGGACAGCAAATTTACACTGTTATACAAGCTGTACACTGACTACTTTACATTGTATCAAAGTGTCATATCTTCGGCGTCCTCCAATGAAAAGATAATAAAATAGTTATAAAAACTTGAGGGGTGTACTCACTTTTGTGAGATACTGTAGGTTGGAATGCTGCAATTCTGACTACAGCGGCCACTGCTGGTACCACAGGGTAACTACATAGATAGTGGGTTGAATTTGACTAAATTTGGCATAAAGTGGAGGAATAAAGAGAAGAGAATGTAACCTGGACAAACCAACCAGAACTTACCAATAGCTATGAGCTATAAATATTTTGAAGCAGAACTCAACCTTCAAAATTTTACATGGCAACAGTACTCCTGCTACACTATAATAAGAGTGCACACTTGCCCTCTTTAATTACATCAGTGCTGAGATGAAGACCATATCTGATGTCTGTTGAGCATGTGACAGTTCAGGGTAATGATGATTTGATGATTTATTCACTGCTGCCAAAGCAATTGAACTGTCTGGAAATGCCCTTGGTTTTGCAACTCAAATCCTGATCAACTATTACACTGTATCCATCAGACCACATTTTTGGTAGACTTCACCACAGTTATTTTTACACTGTTGTAGTGTTTACACTCTTTTACAAGCTGTACACTTTACATTGTATCAAAGTGTCATATCTTCAGTGTGTTCCAATGAAAAAATATAATAAAATATTTACAAAAATGTGAGAGATGTACTTACTTTTGTGAGATACTGTAATTACTGCCAAATATTAACAGCTCAAGTTATCAGAAAGAAGAAAAAATATTCTATAAATTTATATCATTCAATTCATCATACTTATTTCATTTCCCTTGGCCCACAGCTCCTGATTAAATTACAGATGAATGAAAAATAAATGTTTAATCCTTGCCATAATGTAACAACATTTATTTTATTAACTATGTCTGTAATGTAGTTCACAATTGCCTTTTTCAAATTGCAAATTGCAAAATAATAATTTTAATGAGAATAAGGATTAATGATCTATTAAGGAGCAAACCCTACAGAAAAAAATATATTTTTGATATTTTACACTAAAAGAACTTTGCAAGACTCTGCAAGAGCATTTCTAATCATGTTATCATTTAGTTGAGATAAATGCATTTGTAGGGAATAGGCATTCTATTAATTATGATATTTGATGTGGCTGCCATGTTTATGCATTGTTTCAAGCAATACCAATCAACAGGCCGGTCCAGCAAATTCATGTCCTACATCATTGCTCACTGCCCTCAAGCTCTAGTTAAATCAGTAGATTTTGCCACAAGTGAAAAGTGATATAAATGTTATTGTAAATATCATTGGAGTGTGGAATTGTAAACTGATTGCTGTGAATGGAGTAATAAACTGAGTGCATTTATGAGGACATGGCTTTTCATTTAAAGTTTTTTCACATCAAGAGCAAATGCTAATGTGGGTAAAAAGGTATAATTGAGCTTTTTCCATGATATTAGTCTCTGTGAAAAAGAACACATTCAACCATTTTTTGTGGAATATTTGCAAAATTACATCTTGTTCTATATGCATATTGATGTTTCTGTCACAGTTCCTCAGTCTTTTCCATATTGTGTCCATGTTTATGTCTTGTTATACTAGTTTGGTAGTAGTACTTATATTAGCACTGTTCCAGTCCCTCCTTGTCAGTTATTTGCGTACTGGGTACAGTCAAACCCTGTTAGCCCAAAAAATGGTGAGAGGTGGGGGTGGCGAGCTGTCCAAATAGATCATGGGGGTTGTTGTTATGGTGCTAGTTCCTTTTTTTTGTTGTTGCAGCATTTGTCTGTTATATGTTAGTAGAATGCAGTTGAATGCCTACTAAATGCTTTATTTAGAGTGGAGAATGGGTGGATAATGCAGGTGTAGGTGTCAGATTTGGAAAGTGCGTTAGCGACACGGGAAGGGTAACATGGAAAGGTAACTGGTATATGAGTGCTGCTCGCGGGCGTTGACATTAACATATATTGTCGGCTGTTAATAAAACCTCCGCAGCATCATTACCTGCATGAGTTAATAATGAGAAAACAGCTGATACAGCAGCAGCAGTAGCAGCAGTAGCACGGAGGCTACATTGCTAACAAGGACCAAAGTTTGGCAAGCTATTGGTGGAGAAATGCAGACACTGGACACTTTGCACATTGTAGCAATGACGAGAGGCGAGGATGGCAGCTTAACAAGGTAAATAACATGGAAGGAAAATCATTCTGCAGTCTTTCATGGTGAGAGGCGAGTTTGGTGAGATAACAGGGTTTGACTGTATTAAGAATTGTGAACTGCTTCCTGTTATATTTCCTGAACTATGTTAATGTTATTTCCATTTATGTATTGTTTCTTCCCCTTGTTACTAGATCTAGTTTGTTTAAGAAATGTTTATTTCCTACACTAAACCCTGACAGTTTGCCATAAATTAATTTTTTTGGACTTATTCCTCTTATATCGTATGTGAGAAGAGTCTGCAGAACATGGCTAGGATGTTTATTTATTTCAATCTTACATTGTTAGAAATATATATTAGTGTATTGAACTATGTGCCCTGAATAATCTATCACATTGATTTGTGAGCTGACTGTAATGTTAAACATCTAATTACCAGGCTCTGCAGCTCAATGCAGTTATGTCGAATTCCAGTAGCTACCTAGGACTAACTCGGCGTCCTTCACGTGAAGCACTGTAGTGTCCAATGCAAGGACACGGGCCAGCTCAACATTTGGAGGAGAACACTGCTATCATACCCTCCCAGAGTGAGCAAGGCCTCTTGGACCACCAGCCTGTGGGTCATCAAACATCCTGACATGATGTCAAAAGTTTTCTCAATGGCATGCACACATTGAGGTGGTGGCTTCTCCAGAAAGCACGTGAACCGATCTAATTCTGATCTGTGACGTGTGACATCCTGAGAGATTTGAGTTTGGCTGAAATAGTTTCACTCCATCTCCAAAGGTGTTTGATTAATCAGAGATGGTAAATCCTCTTCAACAGATTACAGAACTCACTTACAAAAGTGTCAGTCGAAATGCCACCTTGTTGTCTTGGCAACAGAGGGGATCAATGTGCAACGCTGTCAGGAGAGTTGACAGTAATTTCTGTTGGGTCACGGAAAGCGGGAGGTGTCGATGCTTGTAGCAGAGACCAGACAGGTATTTGCATGAGGTTATAAAGCTGATAGAGTGACTTGTCTTCTTTCTGCATTTTCATTCGTGCATCTTGAGCTCATCAGCTCTTGTCTCTTTCTTCTTGATGGCATTTTTTTCATGAGCAAATGAAGTCCTCACACTGTCTTGGTCTAGAAGAGAAAGCTAAACGTTTGATTTGATGTTTCTCTTTGCTCTTAACATAGCAAAGCAGTTAGTAAAACAGCCTAAGAACATGACAAGAGTCTAACTGAAGATCCAAAGCAAAGTCTGTATTTGGATTAGACTAAGTTGTTATGGAAAAGTCAGAAGATCTACTCTGTAGGTGAGATACCATTGCAAATTTGCACAAAATGGAAGCTTTTCTTCTGGAAACCTTACAAAACACAGTTGAGGATGGCCTGTGTATTCAATGAGTGATGTTGTGAAATTAACCCAGGGTTTCCTCCTATCACCATGGCGAGAGCTCAGTTTTGGCATCACATCCACAGCAGTGGTATTGTGGGATTGAAGGTGACGAGGGTATGTGAGGCACACAAAAATAGAAAGGGAACTTCTTCGTACCTGACAATCAGGGATTTTTGTCCACAATGATTTTACAGAGGTTATGTGGAACCCCAACCCAATTTTCAATGAGTTATACTGTTATACAGAAAAACTTGTTTCCATTTCAGTCTGTAAAGACATTGCTTTGTCAAATCTGGAAAAAAAATATTTAATACAAGCAAACAAACATTTTTCTTTTTGCCACATATGGGTTTTTGGTGGTTTTTTTGTTTTTTGTTTGCAATTTCAAACTGTGCATTTAAGCAGCATATTGGAAACTTACCTTTAATGCTCTCCTATCTTTGCAACCCATCTGCAACATTACTGCAGTAATTTTTGGAATCTACTGGAAACTCTTGCCTCTTATGCAACATCATTGGACAGCTCAACATGTTTGGAGGAAAAGACTAACTACTAATTCTGTCAGATGTCTATGTTGATAACTGTTATCCTGGACTCCTGGTAAAATGAGTTTCTAGTGGGTTGTATTTTTTCTGAATCTGGATGATTGGATGATGCTATTGGCAATATAAATGAATACTCTAGAGCTGTAACAGAAAGAGTATTCAGTTTGTTCGATCTTTAATCGTTAATTGGCTTAATTTTCTCTTTCCGTTCAAGTTCTTAATGTGAAGAGAAGATGGATGAAGTTCTACCACCCAGATCAAGCAAATGGTTGAGATATACTTCACACAAGAGTCTACTTTTGGTAAGTAGTTTAAAACCTTTTTGACATTTAGTTGGAATATAATGGAGCTATGTATCCAGATGGGAGAAAAATAATTAGACCACTGTTGAATTTGGGGGAAAAAAACTCTAAGTAAATCTCTCAGGAGTGAAAGAAGAACAATGCCAACATTTTCTGAATGGAAATGAAAATCACACCTGTAAAATAGGACATTATCCCAGAACCCTACTTAAATGTATTCCCATTTGAATTGGGCTTTTTCTGGAAGGGGAGATCTGTCTGATGTGATTCTCCTATTTGCTCTTTGGTGGAGCATGTAGAAAAGGAGGCTAAGAACACTCCTCCAGATCCTTTTCAAAGACGGGGCTTAAGAAGCCATGAATGGGTGAATTATTCACAATGGCATATTATTGGCATTTGAATCAATCATTTACAGGACTACTTAATTTATACTCAGGCAGGAGTGCAATCATGCAAAAATGAACATTATAAATAATCTACACCATGACCATATTTTTCGGTCATAATTCAATCCAGTTGAATTATTATGAAAACACATCACGCTCATTCATTACGCAAATGTTCATCTGGCACTTTAGGTAAATAATGAAGTCATTGGGACATGGCCTTTGGTAAATAAGAGCAGTATGGATTTGCTGTAGGTTAGAAAACAAGGTTGCTCATTTCGCTTCAGACAAAACACAGTAGCTCCACTGAAAGTTATCTGGCAAGGGTTGGTTGCTTTCAGGCCAAGCCAACACATTCAAATTCTCTTGGCATTTAGTACACAGAAGGGGGAAAATGCTATTCCACAAAACACAAAAAAGGCCCTTTGTGACTTGCTAAAAGCATTTATGGACTGCCTCCTGAATTTACTCCGCTAAATGCACCTCTTGATGTGAACATCAGTAATATTTTACACTCTGGAGCACATGGCTATGTTTACATATTGGTGGAGACAGAATGGCATTTGTGTGAAAAAAGATCCCAGAGCTTTTCAACTTCCAAGGCTCATGACAGTGCTGATGATTATGACCTGGCAGCATCGGGAGCCTCAGCATCAACAGCTTTGTAAACCGGGAGTTTCAGAAAGATGCCCTGAAACCAAACAATAATGCTTTGCTATGTTATATAGTGACTGAGATCACTGAGCCTCATTGTGCACACACAAGATAACATGCAACCGCCTTGCATTTCAGAGAAGAAAGCAGGGGAGTGTTGTAAAGGAGAAAAGGGAACAAGAAAAGAAGGAAGTAAATGTCATGAGTCTCCATGGTGGATAGTTTCTGTGGTTCAGGAGGTATGCCACTGATATCGCTGCTCCTTCATGTTAATGGAAAAAAGGAAACCGCCGCTGCTTCTTCCTCCAGATATTCCACTTCCACGCAGTGTCATTAACCTCCCACACAGAGCGCTGATCACTAACAACATTTGTGATTTTGCGCGAGGCGTGTTTCTAGCCGCGCACAGTGGTGCCCGAACACCACCCCTGGGCAAGTGAACAATAATACAAATCAAGTGATGAACTACTCAACTTGCACATGCTTTTGCCAGAGCTTTTCAGAATGTAAATGTGACTTGAGTTTATTGATTCCCTGGCCGTCTACAGCAGACGCTTTGATGGAACATGATAAAAATCAATGCTATTATCGTGGTCAAAGAATTTACAATTAATATATATATATATAGTTATTGTAAATTCTTTGGCCACGATAATAGCAATGATTTTTATCATCACAGTATATATATATACTGCTAAAAAATAAAGGAAATACAAAAATAAGACATCCGAGATGTGAATGAATGAAATATTCTTCTTAAATACTTTGTTCTTTACATAGTTGAATGTGCTGACAACAAAATCACACAAAAAATATTCATGGAAATGTACCAACACTTGGAGGTCTGGATTTGGAGTCACACTGAAAATTAAAGTGGAAAAACACACCACAGGCTGATCAAACTTTGATGTAATGTCCTTAAAACAAGTGAAAATAAGACTCAGTAGTGTGTGTGGCCTTCACATGCCTGTATGACCTTCCTTCAACACCTGGGCATGCTCCTGATGAGACCTGGACTAAAGCATCCGGCCACTTCCTGCACAGTCTGTGGTGCAATGTGGCGTTGGTGGATGGAGCGAGACCTGATGTCTCAGAAGTGCTCAATTGGATTCAGGTCTGGGGAACGGGCGGCCAGTCCATAGCGTAAATGCCTTCATCTTGCGGAAACTGCTGACACACTTCAGCCACATGAGGTCTAGCAATGTCTCGCATTAGGAGAAACCCAGAGCCAACTGCACCAGCATATGTTCTCACAAGGGGTCTGAGGATCTCATCTCAGTTCATAAAGGCAGTCAGGCTTCCTCTGGCGAGCACATGGAGGGCTGCGCGGGCCCCCAAAGAAATGCCACCCCACACCATTAATGACCCACTGCCAAACCAGTCATGCTGGAGGATGTCGCAGGCAGCAGAACGTTCTCCACGTTGTCTCCAGATTCTGTCATGTCTGTCACATGTTTTCAGTGTCATCTGTTAAGAGCACAGGGTGCCAGTGGCGAATTTGTCAATATTGGTGTTCTCTGGTGTTCTTTTTCTCCTTCAACTTCTTTTTCTTCTTCTTTATCTTTTTCCTTTTCTTCTTCTTCATCTTCTTTTCTTCTTCTTCTTTAGCTTATACTTCATTTTCTTCTTCTTCTTTGTCTTCATATTCATCTACTTTTCTTCATCATATTCTTTGGCTTTTACTTCTTTTTCTTCTTCAACTTCTTTTTCTTTTTGTCTTCATCTCCTTCTTCTACTCTTCATCATCTTCATCATCATCTTCTTCTTCCTCGTCTCATATTTTTTTTCCTTTTCTACTCCTCCTTCTTCTTCTGTTTCTTCTTCTTCTTCTTCTTCGTCTCCTCCTCCTCTTTCAGCTTCTTGTTCTTCTTCTTCTTCATTAATAGTAGACAGTGGTTGCCAAGCAACACAATGATTCACTACTTTTTAATAACTTGTCCCATTATTACAGAAATTCATAATGCCTGCATATAAGTATATATAATACAAGTGTTTATTTTACAATAGAAACATGGCTTGGCCAATCAGATTTTAGATCCAGAGAAATGAAATGAAATTAGATTGTATGAATAAAACAATATACAGTAACAATATAATAAAACAGAATATATGTAGTCTCACTGCAATTACACAGCACTGCGCTGTAAAGTAAAAAGATCTAATACAAGCTTCCACTTACACTCAAAGTAATGTGTTTCCCTTCCACATCTCTGCCCGTGTTGCTGAGTCTATGCCTCCACTACGCCTTTTAACAGCACCTTAATAGAGTCTTAGGTATTGAAACCTCACCCCTGGCAGGAGGAGATTTCTCTCATCACTCCTTCTGTCTCTGTAGGACAGGAGGTTATGCATCTTAGCCCCGACAGGGATAGCGCCTGAGGCTAGCAGCAGTCGCTTTAGACGACAAAACACATTCACCCCCTGATGTTTCCATTAAAAACCTCGGGTTGCTGGTTGAATGGAGGGGGGCAGGTGAAAGGTGGAACATGACACCTCTCTGTAAAGGTGCAGCCGCAGAGGCTGATCTCTTTTCCCTCATTGGCAGGGTGCAGCACTGTCTCACACTCGAGGACTTCTCAACTCTGCCCTCTATCACCACATCCACAGTTGTAGGATACATATCAAAACAACAGCTCAAGTGGTCTGTCCCTGACCCCATCTGCATCTATGTGAGGCTTGGTATATATGGAAAGCAAGGACTCAGGTACAATAAACCTAAGCGCAGTTGCCATAGAGGAGGTCCTGGGTTTGATTCCTGAGGTGGTGGAGGTGTAGTGGCCTGCAAATGTTCTTTGCATGTTCTCCTCATTTCTATTTCTACTGGGTATTCTGGTCAACTTAGCAAAATCAATGAATGAAGGAATGAATGAATTGCTATCCAGGTAGGGTCTGCTTGCTAGAGAAATTAACCACAGAATTGGGAAAGCTACACGTACAAGTTCATGATCGAATGTGGTTAATTTATAGCCAAGCTGCTGTCTTAATAAATGAGCTAGCTATGCTACACGCTACAAGCTACAGGCAATAAAATAAAAGTACCCGCTGCTGTCAATCTCATATTTTCTGATATTTATAAAAAATCAGGGATTTTTCAGGCAATTTTTTGCTGGGTCCAAGCATTCAAGTGGGTAACATGTACCACCTACCTAAACACGGATGCAGAAGTACAACCATTCTGCCACACTGCAAAACTGTAAAATGACAGCCTTTTAATTTATTTGAAATCTGGTCTTTTACTGTAATTGAACCGTTTAGAAGGTTTTAATAACAAATAAGTTTAATAGTTTAAAATTGAATTTGAAATTGCTATAAAACTACAGTTCCTCCTGTAACTTTACAGGGTTTCTGCAAAGTCTTAGTATAAAACGCAGAACATGTAAAGTCATTGCTTATGTTTACTTTTCCCGTGTTCACCCCGCGACTGTGCTGCTAGCTCGGCTGAGTGGCTGAGTGGCAGCGTCACTCTGGGTAACTCTCCAACTTTGAATGCACTTCTAAAAAAGCGCAGAGACTCACTCGAAGGCAGTGTTCTGTATTGGGACCCATGACTTTATTTATTTCTGTTTTCTCCTACAGTTCTCATTTGCAAGCTGCTCCAACGTGCACAGTTAGCCGCCGGATAATCGATGCACCAAAATACGCAGACTCTCTGCGATCGTAAAGTTGTTCCGTTCTAAATGCAGCATATGATTAAATTTACTAAGTATAACCTCACAATCTGGTTGTCATATTCTGGAAGAAGAAAATAACCCTTTCTTTGCTGCTGGAAAACGGCTCTGCACTGTTCCATCACACAGCAATGTCAATCATCCGTCTACATGTAAATTCTTTAGTATAAAATTAGCAAAACTGAAAAGCAAAAATAATTAGGCTTACCTTTCTTCAAATCGGATCCGTACACGTCAATTGCTTTTTTTATTGGATGCTTTCATATCAGATATTGCAGACGTTGCTTGGAGCTTAAACTCTTAAGTTCAACATTTTTACCATTTTACCATTAAATTTGACCTCAGTGAAAAGTAAGAAGGCTAAGAAAAAAATTGCAATGATTCCATACAGATTCCAGCTCTTGCTAATGATCAGATTAGACTTTTATTTCCTTTTTAATGACAGCATATTGCAGGATGCATTGCAATCATGTTTCATGCTGCTTGCAACCAGCGACTACTTGCTTGAAAGGCAACCCTCTGTTTCCCGGAGCGGTGCGAGTGTCATGGAGTCACTCAGAGAAGAGAGCAGAAGCCAGTCAAACAGTGGGACCATGCTGACGACTCAAGGTGAATGCACAGACAACTTGGCTGAAAACAAGTGACAACCAGCAACCAGCAAGGCAGGGTCTTCCTCACGTCTCCGTTTACTTTGTCTCCAAAGAGACATTCCTTTGCCTGCAGACAGGGAGAGCAGCACACAGCTCTGCAGTCTGTTCTGTAATTCCTGAAGATTTATGCTTGCTAAATGCCTGCACCTCCACTACCCCTCCCACCCCAAGCTTTTACCTGTTTACTGACAGGGGTGGAGGAGGGGTGGGGGCGTGGGGGGCGATTATTGGGGGAGCTGATGCAGCTTGCCAGCGAGGCGCACAGACAGTGATGGATGGAGGCTGGCCGCCTCTCCTCGTGCTCACTTGCTGACTGGGCCCCATGCTTTATTCATGAGATTTGGGGCAGGAAAGAGATGCCAAAAGGTTTAAGAATATATTAAGGAACTCTTTGAGATGTCAACCAAGTTGTCAGGTAGTGTTAAGCAAAGAGTCCGAGACACTACAGTGGGTGCGCATGCTTGGTGGAGGGATGCAGAACAGGGGCTTCTTTTTTAATATTCATCCTGTCTCTCTCTCAGTTGACTGGGGTGATCCACACAGCACCGCAAGAAGCCCTCTGCACACTGTACCTGTTTATTTTATCCTCCCAGCCATTGGCAACGTGGCCTTTCAACGTCCTCTTCGGCTAAAGAGCGGCTCATTTTCCCAATTTGTCTTGGAATTGTTGTTCTCTGATGCAAGCTGCTTTAACTAAGCCCATGATTCAATAACAATCATCCCCAGCACTCGAAAAAGAACAGATGATGGTCAAAAGGAATCCAGCTTATTCAATTTCCACAAACCATGACTCTTCAAAGGATTTAGGTTTTTAGCTAAATTAACACACACACTCCAGAAACTCAATAAAAGCAGCGCTCTAGTACAGAAATTAACCCTGCTTCAGAAAAATGTAAGAATGACTGTGACTAGTGGACTTATACACACTGCAATAGAGTCTTAAAGGAATTGGTTAAGAGAAATAAAATATGAACCAAGTTCTTCACTGTGATTGGATTCCAAATTTTGCTTCTCAGAACTGAAACTTCTCTCCATCCACTCAAACCCCAACCATCTCTTCATTTAGGTGGTGCAGACCTGACAGTTTTGTTAAGGACACAGTATGACTTGAAGTGTTCTTTTGAACTTTTCCACATCTTGTCACATTGCAACCACAAGCAAACGTACAACGTTCTCAACTTATGATGTACTCGACTCATGAACATTTGTGGTTATGACGCTGCCCCGAACCCCATTTTATTATTCTTATTTTTAATGGTGTGAAGTGAAAGTGAAAGCACCTTTAATAAAACGCTCAGAAAAGTGCAATACAGAGCCTCAGGTGAGTGAATGTCTCCCTCTGGTGAACTGACAGAGGAATGGCCCCAGAACACTTATGTAAGGGGTTTCAACTTACGTCAAAACTCGACTTACGACACACGACGAAACAGAACCCCGTCGCAAGTTGAGAACCCCTGTACTTGTATTGGGATTTTATGCAAATTACCAACACAAAGTATCACACAAAATATGAGGTGTTAAAAAAAAAGTCAGGTGTGCATTTGTATTCAGCCTCCTTTCCTCTGATGCCCCTAAATAAAATGCAGGGCAGCCTAATTAGGAAGTCACCTAATTAGTAAATTGTAGTAAATTGTAAACTGTTCTGTGAAGGCCTCAGAGGTTTCTTAGAGAACATTAGTGAACAAACAATGAAGACCAAGGAACACACCAGACAAGTCAGGGAAAGGTTCCTTCAGTCATTCATAAAAAATTATACTGAAATGGGCCTAAAAACTCCCTCTGCAACTGGATCCAGGACTTTCTGACTTGGAGAACTCCATAAGTCAGGGTTGGGAGTAGCTCCAGCAGCAGCACTTTGAGAACAGGGCTCCATGTGCTAGGCATGCTGATGTGCAGCAATGAATAGCTCAGCCCACATTGTCATGTTTGCTGATGAGAATACTGAATGACACAATACTCTCGATTCAATCTCGCTTGTTTTTCGGCCACACTGTCCTGTTCTATTGTATAGTTCGCACTTGTGTTTCACAGTTCTTGCACTTTCTTTTCGCAGTCTGTCAGCACTTAGTCTTTTTTTGTTTTTCAGCTGCACCATCTGTATTATTTGTGTAGATGAATGAAAAATGAACTTTTCACTAATAAAAACTTTCACTTTTTTGCAAGTATATATGTTAATTATGAAAGTTTTTTATATGGATTTATATATGGTTTATATGGATACACTAGAGTTGAGCAAGTAAAAACTTTAAAATGGAATTCACTGATACTCAAGGGCCAAGACCAGAAAGAAGTGATGCAGTACAATGGAATTTCTGCAAAACAATAATTGATCATTAAAAAAAAAGCATGTTATGGCAGACAATGGCAGCAATACGTGATAAGTGTTGACCTCCTACTTTACTTTTACAGAGCTAAGGTTCTATGTAAAAGTTTGGGCACCCCTTAATCACATCCTCTCCAGGGAACACACATCAGTACATTTAATTGAACAGTGACTGGGAGGAGGCAACCATAATGTGGTCTGTGCATAAGTTGTAGCATATATTATGGCAAATTTTATTTAAATCCCCCCAAAATAATAGAAACTGTGCAGAGAAATTAGCAGAAAAGAAAAGTTTGCATTATTTAGATGTAATAATTTCATTTAAGAAAAAAATCCTAACTTGACCAGTGAAGTTCTAACCTTTGCATACAACTGTTTGACAAAGTGAGTAAATGATTTAAAAAAGCAAATTATTTTAAAACTGTAGACATTTATCTACAGCACATTGCAACAGTAGGTGAACTGACACTGCTCGGACTAGCAGTGACATTTGGGGTGTTGTGTGAGAGTCTGTTGAACATTAAATGTATAAATTCTTTCTGGGGTCACTGAATATTGCCCCCCCCGAGTATATCATGCATCGCAATGGAAGGATCTTTGTCAGTGTTGGCACTAATGGCAGGTGTTACCCCGGACAACACACACACATTAACAGGGACTCTGCTCTTGTAGCTTTTTGCACATCACTGTTTTGCACATTACTTGTTTGCACATGGTTATTTATAATTTTCTAGTACTTCTTATATTTTTATTCTTCTTATACTTATTTATTTATTTTCTTATCTCTAAATGCCTTACTGTTATTGTCATATTGTAAATGCAGCACAGTTCGGGGGGTGAGGGGGTCTATCGCCAGGAAAAAAAAGCATTTCACTGTATGTTGTACTAGTATAACTACAATAAAAACTTGAACTTAAAGTTTGTAAGCCCCTTCTGGCAACTGGCCATGTGCATAGAGAGGGAAAAAAGAGAAGTGCACAGTACACTGCTGAGAAGCAATGGACGAAAATAACGCTGTAGTCAAAAGAAGTGAGTAAAAGTGATTTTCTGTGGCTCTTCAGACAGGTACGCTCTAGCACAGCCTACTCTTTTTCCTTGAACACCTGCATGAAAAGAACGATCGGTTGTGGCGTAGGGTGCATTTACCCACCATTTTGCCTCGTTTTTGTTGTTTACAAAGCCTGTTACAGGCTTCCTTGCTTCCAAAAATGTCTAAAGCATCAGCTTTAAGCGATGAATCATCCTGAAAGAACCAACAGAAGCCTGTAGGTGAAACACAGAGCTGCAGCAATGACATTTTTGCAAGTCATTTTCTTTTCCAGACTAGGCGTTAGCTTTGAGCCGACTTCTCTTTCTGCATCCGTAGTGGAGTGGGGGGGGGGGGGGGGGGGGGGGGGGGGGGGGGGGGGGGGGGGGGGGAGGGG
>JBBIGC010000131.1:15867675-15883665 GCA_037576955.1 Lepidarchus adonis
TTTTATGTTTTATATTTTCTATACTATTTATTTGTAAAGCACTTTGGTCCACTGTGTTTTATAAAGTGCTTAAGAAATAAAGTTGGATTGGATTGAAGTTGGAATACTTTGCAGAAAAGCCTTTGTTGGTGATTACAGCTTCTAGACGCCTCTTGTATGGAGAGACCAGCCATCTGCATTGCTCAGGAGTGATTCTGGCCCATTCTTCCACACAAACGCTCTTTAAATCTTGAAGGCTCCTTGGGCCTCTTTTATGAATTTTGATCTTCAGTTCTCTCCATACATTTTCTATGGGAACATTGAGCATTCGTAAATGCGCCTATAACCATTCCCATCAGAATGCTTTTCAACTATAGGATTATGAAGATCTTGGGAAAGTTCTTTGCTTTTACCCATCATGAAGTCTTTCCTGTGTGCCTCCTGGGTAATGAGAAGCCTTTATAGGCCATCAATTAGGACTAAAGCAGCTGATATCAATTAGTACTGATAGGGGCCAGGATTTCTCTCTCAATACTGATAGATTTTTGGTGATATCCTGGTTCATATGCCATTTTGCACCTTGTGATCTTCATGTGTTCAAGACTTTTTCCCTGTGTCTTTTCACTTTATTACACATAACTCAATTTACAATTACACACTTTCTGTGAATGTTACATTTTGTTTTATTTAAAAAAAAGTACTGGAAATACAATGTCAGGCCAAAGTGTTAGGTAAAATCCAAATAACTTCAGAAATACCCTTACTCATGTTTCCAGATAAAACTGCTTGTGGGCACCAGAAACTTTGATAGGGCTGATGTTCTAAACAAACTTCACCTTGTTACAAAGGTGGAGTCATTCCAATTTCTATCTTGACATCCTTGGAGATCCTTGGAGAGGCCTAATGCTTGTTATGACCTCCAGCTGGAGGTAATGACTATGGACGTGTAAATAATGTCCTTCCTAAAACACACCTTCAGGACCAAGTTGTTTTCATTTAAATGCCATGCTATAAGCAATTGATGTACAATTAATTGCAAACAGGTAATTATTTTTACTGTACTTAAAAGATGTAACATTGAAAATCATTTAAAGTAAAAGCCGTATTAGAAAATATAGCAGATATAGCAGAACTATATTTTCTAATAGGGATCCTGAGCTTGATCCTATGGGTCATTTCTGCCATGAATTTCATATGAGACCAGGGTCCTTCCTATTCATTTAACATGGGTGAATTTACATCTCTGCTGAGCCACATGTGATAGATTTCCTCCTCTCCAAACCCTTCAAGATATTTCCTTGAAGAAAGCCCTCATGGACAATAAAAGTTGCTTAAAATTCATGGCACTGTTTTTTTGTGTGTGTGTTTTTTTTAACAACTTGATTACAGCAAAAGGCTGGGAGCTCATAAACGTTACCCTATCTGAATTGTATTTCCTTTCTGGATGAATAAGAGGCGAGTCAAGATCGTTTTATTTCCACATTGATAAAATAATGTGGAAATAACAGGCTCCAATGTGCAGCTGCTGGCTCACGATAAATTCACGCAGTAAAGGATTATTTGAGGCAAACGACATTTTCTGAGCATCGGCGTTATTAATAATAACAGGGTCTTGGCCTATGCTTGCGTCTGTCGAAATCTCTTTAAATGCTTAAATGTAAGTAATAGTAGTTTCAGGCATAACAAGCACCATATGTACACATCATAACCTCCTCCTTTTTGAGAGCAAAGCAATCAGAAAACATGGATTATGAAAGATGCATTTCTATTCTTTTACCTGTCTGGTCTTGGACTAAATCTTATTTGAATTGAACACTGATTGTATAACAGATGGTTTACCAACTACAGACTGATGATTGACCTTTGCAGAAGCACCTTGGATTCAAAATCTCTTTTTTTGCCCATTTTTCCATTGATAGGATGACATGTCTGCTTAGGGAATAAATAAAAATTCCCAATATGGTTACTTTTGCTGATTTACATGTTGACAGTGAGATTACTCCATGAATAATGAAATGTAGTTCAGGACACTCATGAATAACAAATATAAGAGATGTCTTTGCATTGGATATCAGCCACATTCAAATACTGGACTTTAGAATAAATGTGGCACTTAAAGGTGCAGATTTCCATAAAGCCTTGATAGAGTTTTAGAGAAATGAATATATTAAAGGCAGGAGGCATGCAGGCATCAATTGTATGGCAAGTGGAGGCTGAAGGGCAATAAACACTCAAACAAACATAAAAACTCAAGTTTAAAGCAGAAAAATGGACAGCGGAAGGTTAAGTGCTGTTTAGATGTAGTGATATCTAAATATAAATGGCTATGCGGTTAATACCACCATGTAATTAAGAAGTCAAATGTAACATTTACACTTATTGTACATTTAAGGAAATAGGAGTATAAAATGAATTAATTGAAATTCCAGTTATTCAGACACTACTGGGCGATCCACAGAGTCTAGAAAGAATGGGTTCCAATGGAGAATTTGTGTATAACAGTAATTTGCAAAAATACAGACAAATTTTATCAAATCCGAACAGCATATAATATTGAAATACATCATCATAATGCTGTTTTCAGTGCTTTCCTACAGTTTCAGGACATTCATGTATTACTGCTTTAACTACTTCATTCAGCCAATGACAAGTTAACAAGTCTGCACAATGTTGCTTGGGTCCTACATCCCAAAAGTTGTGTGTTCTAGAAAAATGGAAAGACACTAGAGTGTTGTTGACGCATCATTTTTGGCAGTTTAGTTTCTACCCGCAACACCTCCCCTTTTCTTAATGTCTTTATCTGTCAATGTTGGGAAAACAGATGAAATAGTAAGTGAGCAGGCTTCCTTTGAACTGGCCCAGGTTTTGTAATATATATATATATATATAAAATCCACAATTACAATTACACACTTTCTGTGAATGTTACATTTAGTTTTATTTAAAACAAAGTACTGGAAATACAATGTCAGGCCAAAGTGTTATGTAAAATCCCCATGGCTTCTCTTTATGAAGTGTGGATGCCCTGTTGGAATAAAAACAAATGAACACTTGCCACTTGTGTATTTGAAACATGCACATTTACACACCACATCTCATAAATATTAAAGCTCCTCCAAGCTCCTCTTTAACCTTTAAAAAGGTTCCTCACACTGCCGCAACTGCATTACAGACATTGGTTGTGGTCGGGTCCTTAGGGAACATAAAGAGCTTCTTCTATGGTGTCACTTCACATTACAACTTTACATTACAACACAAAAGAGGGAGAGTAATCAGGACTGTTTGAGAGCTTCATCTGAGAGCTTGTATGTTGAGATATTAAAAGTATACCTTTACCAGACTGGTTAGCTGAAGAGGTCCCTTAGCTCGGTGGCTTCTTTCGCCATCTCTTCTTCCGATCTCCATTTGGAAGGAACATCTTCTGTTTCTTTGTCATGTTTCTGCAGCTAAACACAACCAACATCGCACAGTTTATGTAACATTGACTTTTTTTGTATGAAATCATTTAGAAATTTGGTTACATTATGGTTAGATACTGTAAATGATCATAAACTGTCCACTGTCAGACACCTTCAAGTAGATAAGGCAAGATAGATGCATGCTGTTTTTCCATTGGGTTTCCATGTTAGAAAGTTATCAAACATTAACCAAAGTGTGTTAAAGGATCCAAAAGGAGTCAAGTAGTCAGCCAAAGCACATTTGGTGTTAATTTTGCACTAAATCTACATTAAGAACACAGTAAAAGTCTTTGTCACCGCAAAAATAACTTTAGCTGAAATATTTCTTGGCTGACTGACTAAATTTTTTTTTTCGTTTTGTTTTCTTTGGTGACCTATTACAGGAATTGGTTTTCCATCACTACAACAGATTTTTTATAACTGGACCAGGTGTCAGAATGTATCTCCACTTCCTGTATCCACTCAGTCAGAAGAAAAGACCTCAGCAGAGTTGTGTAATTGTGACTTCATGTAATTTCACAGGGCTGCCAACTATCGTTTACTAAATAAAAACACTTGGAAATGTCTCTTCAAGTAACCATGAACAGTTCTCCATATAAGAACACTTTTTGACACTGTTATGGACCTGTCAATCCAAGCAGCCTCTTATGGCCATGCTCGATTCCATACCAATAATAAATGCCAGGAAAAAACTTGTTAAGCTTTTAGTAGATTGCAGTAAAATTCAGGGCTAATACCCCTTAAAGTCCACCCTTGCATTCCAACATTTCAGCTTATAATACACAATGATTGGTTCTTTTGGGAACTATTTCTATAAGTGAGAAGTTAAGTGTGAAAAACCTTTAAATAGCTTAAACCGCCTTAATATAAAGGTTCTAGGAAGAACCCTTAAATCTGTAAACATCTTCACACTTGCTTATGTCCAAGACAAAATGGTTCTCCTGTGGAGTTGATTTCAAAAAAGGCGCGTTAATCCGACAGCTTGTCTTTATGCGACTCTAGCTGCCAATTATTTTCACATCACATTACCTCCAACTGTATTCCAATACTGTGAACCAACAGAAGCCACCTACAGCCACTGTAACAACTTACATCTCTTTGCCACAGATCTTCTAATTCAATAGTACAGTCTGGTTGAAAAGATATTTTCATTTTTTCAGGTGTAGTCTCATTTTTACTGCGAGTAATACATTTTGTGCACATGCAAACAGTCATCTAGGCTTAACTGGCGTTTTCTGATGCATTCAGTCATTCTAATAATGGAAAGCTCAATTGACACTATTGACCAATGGACCATCACCCCCTCCTGCTTTCAAAATTTCACTGTTCCCCCCATAGTTAGGCTCCATTCCCACCCACATTTACCTCAGACGTTCTCATTACCAGACCACTGGCCCAGTTAGACTAGTCTGGAAGATACAGACGTTTCTTTCTTCTTCTCAGTCTGAGGAATCTTCCCTGCAACAACTTCATCTCTGGTAGAGAAAGTTTCCAAAAATCTAACAAGCATCTCGACATACAGAAGGAGACATGAGGCAGTCTCCCTCTCTCTCTCTTTCTCTCCTTCTCAGACTCTCTCTCTCCTAGTCTGTTTACATCTGAAAGCTCCACATAAACATTGCTGCCTTGTTTCCACCAAAACCATCACACAGAGTTAAAATCTCTGCCGTTTACCCTAAAGGACAATCTCCGCGCATTCGGAGGATGACATTTGCGGTGGAGGAGCGTTTTGGACGGGGGTGGGCTGTAGTTAGTGATTTATTCTCTTAGCCAGTAAACCTGCACTGAAGAAGTCTGTCCAGTTCAGATGATTGTATGAGACATTTCAAGAAGAGCAAATGTGCATCAGTATCATGATTTTGCTCTAAGCGCAGGAACGGGGGCAGGGTGCGTTCCTGGAAAAGAGAGTGCTGCTGTGAGCTGAACAGTCTAAAAGGAACAAAAATAAAGCCTGACGTCAACTCGAATTTGCAGATGAATGACCCAATGAAGAGGCTGTCATATTGAAACGGTCTTATATTTAGAGCACTTCTGCAGCAAATAAGGGAACCATAGCTTCTGACAATACCAGCTGCATCGCTTAAAGGCCCAATCAAGAACATCAGGTCTTTGTTTTGGGCTTCTGAAGATAACACTGGCAATGCTTTTTCATCTTCCCCATTGCAAATTGACAGCAAAAGTGAGATTTTGTTCTTTGTTCGTCCTCATTATTGGTGATTATTTGAAAGATTTAAATAAAAAACCTGTTTTAATGATGAGTGTCAATCGAGTATGTTCATGCAGCTCTATTTTTTAAGTTATTTCGCTTGGAAAAACACTGCCATGGTCCTGTAAAAGTTCTTAGTAATAAAATATTACTTGCTGAAGTGTCATTTACAGCAGAGGTCCCCAAACTTTTTTGCGCCACAATATTTTCACGAACCAGCCTTTAAGGTGTTGTGGATAAATACAACAAAATAAAATAATACGACCGAAAGAAAGTTTACACGTTACCATAGCGACCAGAGCGCATTAGCGGCAGAGAGGAGGACGTTGTTAGCGCATTTCAGGCGGATGCTGCTAATAAAGTTCATAATTGCACAGTGAATTCACGTTTATTATTATATTTACAAATTATTATTTTGTATTATATTTTAAATATAATAATAAACATAATCCACTTTATTAGCAGCGTCCTCTTGAAATAAGCCAATAACTTCCTCCTCTCTACCCCTAAATGTGCTCTGGTTGCTATGGTAACATGTAAACTCTCCTTTCATAAAAGTTTCAGTGCTGTAGTGGCAATTTCAGGGTTTTCTGTCATGACTTTTATCCAGAATACCGGCAAAGTTGATGTCTCGAACATGCTTAGATGCTATGGACTGAGATAGTTTTTTTGTTTTAAATATTTTGTATGGCCCGGTAAAAAAATGCTCCATGGTCCGGTACCAATCCAAGGCCCGGTGATTGGGGACCACTGATTTACAGCATCGGTGCCCAGCTCCAGACCTGAAGGGCACAGGTGATAAAGCACACCTGGGTAAAGTCACCTGTCAATTGGCAGGTTCAGTGAATATGTTTGAGGAATCTGTTCTGGACACTGGCTCTCCACTCACTTTCAGTTGGATTTGTTTATATAAAATCAAACCTAACTACCAGTCACAATGATTTAACATATTCACTGATCAGCCAAAACATTAGCACCACTGACAAATGAAGAGAATAACATTGACTATCTAGCTATTGGAATAGGATGTTGAGGACAGA
The DNA here is from genome assembly GCA_037576955.1 of Lepidarchus adonis. Taxonomy (NCBI): domain Eukaryota; kingdom Metazoa; phylum Chordata; class Actinopteri; order Characiformes; family Lepidarchidae; genus Lepidarchus; species Lepidarchus adonis. The sequence goes on from JBBIGC010000131.1 coordinate 15,874,359, forward strand.
GCTTCCAGGCAGGAGGAGAAGAGGAAGGCCGAAGATCAACTTTATTTTCATTGTACAGAGCTAATTTAACTGTTGGCTAGCAAATGCCCAAGCTTTATCATTGAGGCTCTTAGCACTGTCCATAGCTACAAAATCTGGTTAATTAAATGAAATATTTGTGTATTAAAATGAATTTTAAAATACCCATATAAACGTAAAGGTTCTACAAAGTTTTTTTTGAGACCTTTGTGTCCAAGTTAGGACTCAAATGTTTAACTGTATGGAGAATGTAGCTCTTTGAGAGTGGAGTTTGAAAGTCACTTAGGTCTGTAGATGCTGGGTCAATCATCTCGATGGTAATCTAGTTAGGACTTTCAGCCATCTGGCCAAACTCTATCTGCAAACATGCCTGATGGGTGCATGTGTGCGACAGTAATGTCATTACTTTCTGTAGTCCACATTCCAGTTTAAATTCTTGTAATTCTTGTGTGAAGCATCAAAAATCCTATATTTCCTCAGTATAAATGATGTGTGTCCTTCAACATAATTTGCTCATGTGCTACCGGCAACATCTCACTATAGAACTTCTACCGTGGATGTGAGCAGTGCTGCATTAGTATACATTTACTAACATGAAATGAATGTATTCTCATTCTGAGCAAGAAAGAGCTCCTCACCTTACAGAAAACGAACTTGGAGTTGTTTTTGAACTTTATGAGTTTTCTTCAGATTCTTACGATTTTAATTAATCAAGGCTGTGTTTCATTTTAATTATTCTCTGATTGGCTATTTCTTTCTAAAGATAGCACTGAAAAGGGGGCTGTACTTTCTAGTTGGTACAGATTTCAGGATTCAGTAATGAGTAACTTGTAATTGATTAAATATTTGGAGTAATTACTCCAATACTACTTTTGACATCAAACTGGAAAGGCACTGTTCACTGGGCAAGCAGAGTTGGCAGCCAAAACTTAATTTTACACACTTTTTCCTCTTTTTAATCAAACAAGACATGTAATTCTTCAGCTAAAAATGCTTATTTATTTGTTTTGCATTGTAGCTTTGAGACTAACCAATAATAGAGGCTTATATTAATCCAATTAGCATTATGCAAATCAGCACACAGCAACCCCATGCCAATTAGTCCTGCTGATGTATCTTCTGACAGTTTACTCAGCATTTAAATAGCATTTAATTTGCATGATGCTAAACGTGGCTAAAAAGTTCTATTAATTCTATTACTAGCAACAATAGCCTAATAGTGCAAAACTAAAGAATCTTATAAATTCATGCATTTTCCATGTGATTTAGGTTCTCTTGGTGCCAGTGGTGCATTTGCTGGTGGCATGTCTTGGGCAGTGTGGATGTTAGAATAAATATGAGAATCAGAATTTCAAAATGCTACACTCTGTAAACTTAATCTTTTTATAATAGAGAAGACTCTGATACTAACCATGTAGGGGGTTCCTAATATTTATGACATTTCTTAGTTTGTATATAGGGACAAAAATGTAAAAAAATCAAGCAGGAAGAGATAATAATTTAACTGACAGCACATGTAGTAATAATTCTGATGATGTTAATGCTCAATAAGCAACCTTGGATGATTAGTGTTTTGGCGGCAAAGTACCATTGCAACGTTATTATCAGTGGTCATGAAGAACATCTGCTAGTTCCATGCTATTAATGCTGTAAAGTCTGTGCTGTTATCCTATAGTGAAAAGTACTGTTAAAGTAGACTTTTAAGCGACATTGGTGCATAACCAGTATTTTAAGTAATTCCCTTTCATTTGATTTGCGGCCCCTTTAAAAATATTTTTGCAAGACCTAGCATTCTGAGTGAACTAGCGATAGCACAAGTGCTAACTCCTGAAGTGAACATAGGGTCGGTAAGCTAAATGTATGGGGAAATAATGAAAGATGATACAAGTCAAACACTCAAAAATCAGCTTTAAATATAATCCATCCATAAATTTATCACAACCAGCACCTTTGATTGCATTACTACCGAGTGAAAGATACTTGAAAAAATTGAAAAAACTCTTTGAATCAGAAAGAGCTTTATGTATCTCTGACATTTAATGAAACTGAGAATCAATATTTGCCCTTTAAGCTGAAACAAGGAAATCTGAAATATGAGGCACAACAGATTTCCGCCGCTTCACTCTAACTGCTAAATATATGATGAACATAGTATAATATGTCGTGGTTTTCTTTGTATATTATGTTTCTGACCTGGTCTTGTCTCCATCATCTTAGATACAGCTGAATGTTTTTGCTGTTACTATAAGTGTAAATTTAACACCAGATTTCATCATTTGTTTATTATATATTTTCGGTTGATCTCAAATTCTGTCATGTATTTTTGGACAATTATAAATGGAATGATGTAGTATAGATATTTAGTTATTTTATGTTAATTCTTATTGTTAGTTCCCCTAAGGAATGCTAGTTCCATGGGGTGATTTTGAGGGGGAAGGAATATTGTGGGAAGTGAGGGTAAGAAGGAAGACGAGAAGGGAGTTCGTTCAGCAGGTTGTGAGTACTGTTGAGAGCCGTTTGGAAATTTAACTTCACCCACGTTGTCCTGCATCTGCTCATTGAACTTTGAGGGTTATATTACTTTGGTTTTCCTCTCTTCCATTATCCTGCCTCTTTAGATGTTCACATTCAAGTACTACCCTCACAAAAAGTGTACCTACAAGTCTAACCCTATAACCCTAACCCATCTTAAATGTAAATTAAACCAGAATATGAAATGTTTCATAAACATTTGGACAGACCATGTTTACCACTGTTCACTTCATATTGTAACAACACTTTGTAAAAGTTTGGGAAATGAGAAAACTAATTTAGAGAGTTTAGAATATGAATTATGATCCAATTCTTGCTTAAAATGGGACTTTAGCTGCTCAATAGATCAGGGTTGTATTTCTCATTTCATGATGCACCAAATAGTTTCTGATTAGCAATATGGACTTTTCTAAATTTGAGCCATGATTTTGAAATACATGCAGAATGCAGTTTAGCATTGTCCTGCTAAAATAAACTAGGCCTCTCCTGAAAAAAAGACAACTGTATTGCAGCATATGTTGCTCCAAAACAGAATAATTTTGGGAACTGAGAAAACAAACTGCTTTAGTTCCGAAGGCGAAATGTTATCATATTCTTCCTTAATATGGGACTTATAGCCGCACAGCAGATCAGGGTCTCTGTTCTTGTATTTTTACCTCTGTTTTGATTCCACATACTTGTTGTATGTATTGAATTGGTTAAGCATGGGTTCTTATGCATTTATTTGTCTTGACATGACCTGGTCACTGATATTTGTTCATAAGGTTCTAAAAGTTACAAAGACTGCGTGTTCTTTATCCACACATAGCTAGGCATTTCTGAAAACAGTGATTTTCTGTTTTGGTATTTTTAAACAATTCCGTCCACATGAGCTCAGATGTTAAAAAAAATCTTGCGTCCACATGTAAACACAAAAAACAACATCAAACATTGTCAAAAGCATGCCCAAGCAAAAAGACTACAATATATCCCTAAATTGTATAGCAATGGATCTTTACTGTTTCCAGTAAGCGGATTACAAAACAAACAGTGTACAGTGTGACATCCACGGAGATGAAGTCGCACAGTTTTGACAAAAATCTTAATTTTCCTCGTCCAAACGTAAATGCAAATATTTTTTAGAAATCTCCACCTTTAAAAGTGTTATTGAAAATCGCAAAAAAAAAGGATATGTGTGGCCAGGCCCTCAATCAGATCACATGATAAGTTAAAGAAGGTGTTTTACATATTTTAGCACTAAGTAACCCCCTGTTGGCATGGTAGCACCCTGTAGAGCACCCAAAAAATTATGTCTAGAGATTGTTGCATGTATATAAAAACTTCTCCCTTGACAAAACAAATTCACCTGATGTCCCATAGACAAAAAAAACAACAACAAAAAAAACATCCTAACTCCCCGCCCATTGGACAAAAACTCTTATGTGTCCCATCCTCCTTGACTCCTGGTTAGCAAAAAGGTTGACCACCCTCAACCCCACATCCCCCTTTTAAAAAATCCTGTCTCCTAATTCCCAACTTCTACAACCCTTCTTGAATCCCCACAAGACGTGAACAATCACCAAATGCCCCACGAACAAAAACAGAATGAATGTGGCAGGGACGTTAGGGAAGTAGTCTGCATTATCTGTTTAGGTGTGGAGCTATAGAAAGATGTTCAGTATCTATGTGGCTATTTTTGAACACTTGTCTTCTTCTCTAATGTGAACACCAGGAGGATCTTCAGCAGGAGGCTCTTCAGGAGAAGAAAATCCCAGCTGTGCCCATGTGACCACAGCAGCTGCTGTGTCTCTTCGGGGAGCAGGGCCGAGGGAGAAGCACAAGCATGTGTCTCCAGCTCCGAGAGCTGTCCAGATGTCTAAACAGCCTTCTTCACACTGCTCTCCCTGAGGGCATCAGCAAAGCTCCTCAGACTGCTCCTCCCAGCACACACTCAGCAACCACAGCTGCACAGCTTCTGCTTTTCTAGACAGCGCGCCACACTCTCACACAACAAGGACCAGGACCATGGAATGGCATCTACCGTACATATTCTTGGGAAGCCTGAAAGCAGAGAGGCTTACTGCCATTTAGGTCAGAGGTCTTCAGAGTTGGACCTGAAGGGCTGGTGTCTAGTGGTGGGAATTGAAACCATGTTCTGATTTAATTTTGCAAAGCACCAGAATTGGTTCCTCTAATGGTTCCTCACCCTATATTTAAGTAGTTGGTTTTTTTATCCATTTTAGACAATGTAACAATTTATTGATCATAATTTATTGTTCAGGTGTTCATATTTACAATATTGACTTCTGATATCTAATAAAACAGCTGCTTTCAAAGCTAAAATGAAAATATGTAGCTTACCAGGTCTTATTACCCGTCCTAATTATGATTAGTTAAAAAATGTATATGTTTTGGAATCAATAATGGAATCGATAAAAAATCATATTGATGAGAAGAATTTATAATGACATCATTTGACATCAGTACTTTCCTATAGTTGAATTTAAATCAAAACTAGCTCCTAAAAATTATTACGTCCATCCTATTGCCCATGGACAGAAAATGCACACCCCATACGTCCAACTCCCTGGACAAAAAATATTTTATGTCTCCTCCCAACCTCTATGGCTCATGGTCTCCACACCCCCCTTTAACAAATATGATGTTTTCTAATGTCCCACTTCCACAATCCCCAATGACAACAGTTCAGCACATGTTCACAGTACATTCTCATGTATTTGCAGTAAATTGCAGTCCTTCTGCATAATAACCCTTCAGATCTATTAAGCTTGGGATTCTAAGAGGGTAATGAGGATGTTCCCTATACTGTGACTATATATACACTACACCCATTATATCATTAAGCAGATTAACCCTATAGATGGCTTGGATCTGCCACTGATCTGAAAACTTCCTCAGATTTGGTCAATTTACCAAGACATGGTTGCAGTTCCAAAACTTCCTTTGCTTTCTTGTCTTTGGATTTAATATGGAGCTCTAGAACCAAAAACCAGATCTTTTCCATAAATACATTAGAATTCAATTGAACAATTCGAATTTGACTGCAGTGTCAAGATGTGAGCAAAGTGGTTATGATTTTGCATTAATAAATGCCTCCACACGCTAAATATACACAGACAAGACATAACATTTAGACCACCTGTCTAATAATGAATAGATCCCACACATGCTGCTGAAACAGCTCTGACTGTGGTGCACTGTGTGTATCTGATGCAGAGCAGCATTAACATTTTGTGCTACAGTAGCTCTTCTCTGGAATCGAACAAGATGGGCTAGCTGATCCCCACATGCATCAATGAGCCAAGGACACCCATGACAATATCACTGGTCTTACTCAATTTTGAAAGGTTCTAAGCAGGGTTTTTATCAGTTTATTAGATTATCAATTCTATTTTTATTTTAATTCATTTTTATAATTTGTTTGCGAGTTTAGTTAAGTTTTTAGTTTTTGAAAATGCTTCGTTTCAGGTTAGTTTTCATTAATTTCAGTTATAGTTTTAGTTTTTTTTGAAAAGCACTGCATTAATGTTTTTTGTGAGCTTGTCTCAGGACGAGGTCCTGTGGGTGAGGGTTGCACATGCTCCTTTACCTTCTTAGTGTAAGCGAGGTTAGCCATCTTGTGCGAGCTTTTCAAGTGAACTTTAAGGTTTGTGGGATTTTTCCCCTTTGATAATGTCCCAATAATAAGTGTCCCAACACTTACTTTTATCTAAAATGCAGTCATATTCAAAGTAATCCCAAACTGAATTCTGCCGCTTTCCCCCGACTTGATGTTAGGTGTGGACGGCAACACAGATGACTTGACTGTCATACTGCCATCTGCTGGCACAATGCGGTACAGCAAGAAAAAATAAACAACCGGAAACTAGACTTCATACTGTATTAATGCACGAGACACAACGAAAACTAAGCACATTTTCTCTCTAAATTCGGAAAAATTTTGTTTTGAGAATGCTCATTACAGTTTAATTTAGTTTTCCTTTTTTTTAAAGTTTCTTTTTTTAATTTCAGTTAATGAAAATGTTTTTTACTTTTAGTTTGTGTTATTTAGTTAGTTTTCATTATGAATAATAAACTTGGTTCTAACTACTCCAGACCTGAGACGCTCCACAGGACTTGCGGTTTTGGAGATGTGTTAGCCATCACAATAAGGCCCTTTTCAAAGAAATAAATGTTTCTGTTTCTAACACATGAAGTTCAAGAGCTGACTGTTCACTCGCTGTCTAACACAGTCCATTCCTTGGCAGGTTCCATTGTAAAAAGGCAAGAAAATCAATGTCACTTCACCTGTCAATGGTCATAGTGTTACAGCTGGCGGGTGTATGTGTACTGTATATATACATATCCACTTCCCATGCACTTTCTCCTATTTTCCTTTTAATGTTTCAGTGTATACCCTCGATTCATGTGCTAATATAGAATGGGGGAACATAATAGGTAGACTGCTTCTTGACATTTAACATGGAATTGCAATAAAATTCGACATACTGGCTGCCTCTTGAACTGCTAATCTCCACTCGCTTCAAAGGGCAACTACAATTATGAAAGAATGCATTCACAAGGCATTCAAGACAGTACAGACACCCCGTACAGAAATAACAAGCAAAAAATATCAGGTACATCTGCTTGTCCATGCACATCCGATAAAGAACTTTTATGGACAATTTATATCAAGAACCAAGTAAGCTTTGAAATGGGCGTCTTTGTTCAAAGCGTCATGTCTTCCCGCTGTGTTTCTGTTATTCAGGCTGTGATTCTGACAAACAAACTCAACTTTCACAGCGAGACGTCATACATGCTTAACTTCAGCACTGATGAACATTGCGGACGAGAGTTCTTCAAAGCAATGTTTCATTTTCAGTGATGAGACAAACAGTACCTACAGCAAATCAGCCTTCGAGAAGCCGCCACAGACAAGGACAAGAGAAAGGAAAAAAGAAGTTATTTTCCATTTTTAGTGCCATCAAGATATTATCCAAAGCACTCCCACCAAGTATGATTGGATTCTAACTGACGTCTAATGTCCACAATGGGTCCAAGAGCTTCTCCTGTTGAGATGTTGGTAAAATTGACAAAGACACAATATAGATGTTGAACACGCATGTCGGCAATGCTGCTGGACGATGTGTTTTTCTTGGTTCTGAAAGAAATTTTAATTTTTATTTTTATTCTTTAAAAAGATCTTAACAGTGTGAACACCAGAGAAATGCTTTAGAACCCGTTTTTTGGTGCTTTTATAGGGGAAAAGATTTTGCAAGTACATTGTGTACATTATCAATGCACAAGAGAAAAAAAAAGAAAAAATCTAAAATGAAAAGAAATTACAAGAGAATGAGAACAGTTCTTGATGCTTATATAGGAAATTCATTTTATGAGAACAGTTCTTGATGCTTATATAGGAAATTCATTTTGAGTGAATTAATTAGTTTTTCTTTAAATGAATTTTACATACAATGCAAAGGTTAGTTTTTTTTTAATAATCCAAAAGAGAGAAAACTCCAGAAAAGAACAAGAAAATACATATTGAACTTAAATTCAGTACTGACAGACATAGAATTTAGCAATTCATGGAATAATATTGACAGTACCAAATGTAGTCTATTCATTAATTAAAGTTTTTATTTATTTAACAACAATTAAAAACACATCAGCCGACCTTGGTGAACTGCTAGGCCCAGGGATCTGGATCTGGAGCAGAGAAAAGAAACGGCTCCAGGAATACAGACCCAGTTTAACGCACAGTCCAGAATGAGAAGATCAGGATCACCTGAGCACTAGTTATGTAAACCAGGAAATGGGACTTTTTTGACTTTTTGGTTTTTTGGATTGTGATTTTGAATTTAACTGAACTGGTTTCAATTGAGTCCTGCAGTCCATCACATGACCACTCTATGACATATGGACGACTTAAGAAGGTTTTCTTTCTATAAAGTGTGGATTTCAGATGCATGGTAGTTTCTGCTGCCTCACACAATACTGTACAATGAGAATGAAGAGGATATTCCACTGAACGCCCAGAGATGTCCCTCAGAACCAGGATGTCACTCAGAATCAACTGTAAGAATAGTATGTCAACATCTGTATGTTATTTTACCAAATCTGTCCTAAAAGACGGGCTGTGATGGCATACGCATGACCGGCAGATCCTTTCCTAATGGTTCCTCTCTCTTTTTTAGAGGCTAGCTGACACCTGGTGCCATGCACAAGTCCCTCGCTGCCTACTCCTTCTTAAATGGTCACTGCACACTGACATAACTGTCTGCTAGCGTCCCGGCTGAAAGGAAGGAGGGGGATTTACGGAACAGATTGCTGCCACACGTTAGCTCCTGTCTCCCGCTAAGACAGAGGCCATCCTGATGGCATGTAAATACATTTCAACAGCTGGTACAGTAATTACTCAGTAAAAATAATATTCCCCAGACTGTCAAAAAGAAGTGCCTCAGATGACAGCCTGTCAAAGCATGCATGCGCTATCCGAATGGCTGATGAGGCTCAAGAGGCATCATGATACCGGTTCAGATCAGAGGCAGGAAGTGAAAAGAATGCCCCTGATAGACAAACACAGAGTCTGGCCTGACACATGACTACACCGCCATGTAACACAGAGAAAACACATTTATAAAGCAAAAAATTAGTACAAAAAAATATCAAGAATGAAAACCTAACACTGATCCTGTGATAGAATGGATGGCAGAGTAGAAACCATTTGTAACAGGGGTGCCAAAACTTTTTTGGCTTGCGAGCTACTTTTAAATTG
>JBBIGC010000131.1:15883765-15895138 GCA_037576955.1 Lepidarchus adonis
CATAGTCCCTAATCTCTCTTTCTCTTATTTCACTTTCCGCTGGGTAGTCAGTGTCGTACATTATTAATGAACAGTCTGATTTTGGTCTCTTACTTGGTCCAGCTCCCCCACTCATTTTTATACCCTTTCTTTAAGAGAAATAAATCGAAAGCCGCGAATTAGGTCACTTGTTTGCTGGAGTTTTGCAGTAGCTCACGCATGCAGGGTGACACGGCCTTGTGATGCAAAAGACAAGATGTCAGACTGGCTGTACTTTATGCCAATCAACTGCCAAACACCACAGTGGGGATGGATGATAGGCTAACACCCTTTTTTTAAATGACACATGATCTACCCACACTATCTGTACTGTATTCGTTAGCTCACGGTTCACTCGTTTTTACGTTGCACTGTCTCATGTGCACAATAGAATTTCTTTTGAAAGGCAGGGTTCCGTGATCAACGTGCCTTTGCGATCGACTGGTTGATCATGATCAAAGTATTTGGCTCCCCTGATTTATACCAACAGTAACCTAAAACCAAAAACGTATGCACTCATTTACATTGATTTCTTGGTTAACATTAGATTAGGTTTTATTGTCATTGTGCAGAGTATGAATACAGGGCCAATGAAAAGCAGTTAGCATCTAACCAGAAGTGCAAATAATAATAAAAATAGCAGTAAAGTGATGCTATATTTGAAGGCTTGCCCAAGGACTCCTATTGATGTATTATGTTTGTCCAAGTAGGGACTTAACCCTAAACGTAACTGCTAAAAACATTTAAAAAAAACTGCAGGCTTAACACTAACCCCAAACCTATATTGATTTTCAATGGTGATTCCCCATTAGACCTCAAATTTCCTCTTAGACTAGGATTAATCTATGTCTGGAAAATAGCACTAATAACACTGCTCATAACATGCAAACACTAACAAGCTTATACCTATTCTAATCTCTACATTGGTCCTAACACTAATTTAAATTGTTCCTAAAATCCCAAAAAGAAGCTTCAGTAACTGTAACTGAATGGTCAGAGTCTGAATGAAAACATTGTTACAGTACATTAATATGCATTAAATTTAAAATATGTATTTACCTCACCTATAAAGTAACCATTACAGACAATCTGTAATGTAACTTATGTTTTGTCATGACATAAGTGATATATTTATGATATATTGAGCTAGGAGGCAGCTGAAAGGCTGTAGAGGGATTTTGTCAGCCAGCAGTCATTAATGACCAGATGGGATCCACTCTTGTTATGCATTTCAATATACACTCAGATATTCACGTGTTTGTGATGAACAACTGCCAGTGTCAAAGGGCAGCATCATGATGATATAATTACTTTCACTGTACATACATATATTACATATATTACCTTATATTAAATTACATATGAACTTGCATATTGAAACATTCTCTTGACTATTAATATTTAAAAATTATACGCTGATGTAAAAAGTTTTAATTGTCAAAACAATGAATGTTAACACCTGAACATTAACACTAAGTCTAAACGTGAACTCCATACTGGATATTAAGACAAAACCATTTAACATTAACTCAATCTCCGAACAAAACAAAAAACAACACTGATTAATCTTTATAAAAACAAGTTTTTGGGCAAAACTCCTAAAGTAATATCTGAATTATTGTTAGCATTAATGGTTCTACTTTACAAACAGCATAATATTATGCATAGTGTTAAATTATTTATGATATTTCTGCACATGGTAATACAAGTACCTGAATAAAAAAGATTTGCAAAAGAATTCCCTTTTTCTTTTTTTACATTTTTAGTATTTTAGCACAGAAAACTCTATGCATTATGATTTTCTGCAGCACAGTAAAGGCATCCTCAAATATCTGTGAGAAATATCCAGATCTACAGGTCTGTCTGAAGGCAATATATTGTAACAATGGTAGGGAGCTGCTGCTCCACCGGCTGAAAGGCACCTTGGGAGTGAGGGTTACAGGGGATTTGGGGCAAGTTCTCGGTTCTATGGTTGCAGAAGAATTGTGTAGTGTCCTGGGCTAGACGACTGGCCTGACTGATGACCTGGGTGAGCCAGACAGCCACCATCAGACCCACACACTGGGCACAGCTTAGTGTAAACTCGACCTGCAGAGGGCGCACAGGTTCCGGAAGCTTTTGTCAAAGCTGGTTAATAAATCCGGAAACGGGCCGCGTCCATTTTGCCAACTGAGCCCTGGTGTCCTTCTTCTCTCCTTCAACGGATTTCCACTCTGGGAACCCGTTACTATATATTTTTTCGATATACATCTGCTGATACCATATTATTGTACATTCCTAGTTTCCTAGTTTGTACATTCCTTGACATTGCTGTAATGTTGTAGTAAAAATGATACCTAAACGATTATGGATTCCTTGATGTGGGATATGTACACATGCTTCAGTATCATTCTGCACCCATATTTTCCATTAAACTGAAACTGAAAATATTTAATTCCGATACCTTACCGCACCTTTGAAAATTTGCCAGAAGAGAAATCCTTGAGAAACCAGTTTTAATCACCATTACTCAATCTTGTCGCTGCCCTTATAAATTTGCTCTATTACACTGCCTTACAGCTGTCCTTATAATGTAAGTCTTTATGCATGTCAATGCTCATAAGGCGGTGTATTAAAAAAATAATAGTGATTGCATTTCAGAGGCGTCCAGTTTAGCCAGCATATGGCAGGGTTCCATGGATGATCTCATAATTACATTACTGACCTTTGAGCCGCAGCAATATTGTGTATTAATCATGCTGCAATCTACTTTAGGCCCATCATACTTTCATCAGGCATGCATTAACGTAAAACACGTCTATATTCTATTCACCTATACATGAGAAAGGACACACTAGGTCGCTCGTGCATGGCTATGACTTGCCCAAGATGGCTGAGAAGAAGCCCTTTTACAAAGCCAAGCTGGCGAAATAATTTCCCGCACTAAGAGGCATTGGACTTGATTAACCCAACATAACCCCATCTTCTTCTAAAGTGTCACAGCCCACCGTGGGTCATGGCCCCTCTCGAGTCAGATAGGACACGGCGGTATTAAGCAATGACCCTTGGGGTGAGCAGCTGCGATGATCCTCATGCTACCCTCTGCTAAGTGTCTGAGATAACAGTAACAGAGTCAGTCTGCTCTGGTCTCTGACACCGGCGGGTGTTAATCACGAACACCTGAACGCATTCGCGTGTTTTAGATGCATAACAAGGGCGAAACCCGTCTGATCATTAACGGCGGGTGGCGGACGATATTGCTCTGTGTCCTTTAGGATGACCACTAGGCCACTACATCATTCATACAATACAAGCCTTGGTCATCTGAGATCTGGAACCATCTGGAACCAGACACATCAGCTACCCAGATCCCAGAATAAACTTAATACTCTGCTTTCTTCTTTGTTTGCAATTATTCTGTTAGCTTGTTAGCTTGTTAGCTTGTGTGAAGCAAATGTCTTTAAACCATTTGCACTGTACCACATAATTGTTGCTGTAATTTAAAAACTTTGATTCTCTCAAGCTAAAGGTTATAGTAACCTTTACATAAAATAAAGGTTCATGTAATGTAACTTTTCATGTACTTTCATTGGCCAAATCATTGTGAAATCTGAAATCTGAGTTTGTAATGGGACAATGATGATATTTCTAAATACGATCAGGTAAATACACTGTACACTAAATGACAAAAGCCTAAAAAAACACAGGGCTCCTATATATGAAGCATATATATTTATGTACAATATAGATGGTGCATACAGTGATGCTAGTGCAATATGAATTGTGAAATACTAGAAATAAAAATATTAACTGTGTATGAATTATTAAAATTACCTGTCACGTGTATAAAATAACTTTTTGTTTTTAATTTATTTTTTTATTTTCATCATTTATTAAATAATTTGTACATTCTTTTGTAAAGTATGTAAAAGACATTTGCAACTGCCAACTGACAATTTTCAAGAAAAAAAAAAACACTAAACATTTTAACATTTATCAATTAAGTGTCATGGCGTGTGCTGATAATATTTTCACAGTAAAACGTATGCGTGTAGATGCATATTTATACAGTCAAGCCTCATTAGCTCGCACCCATTGCTCTGGGCCTTATATTTGGCGAGATGTGGGGTTGGCGAGCTATTGTAAGAGGTAAAAAGTGAAGTGCCCTGCACTTTCATCACAAATGACTTCACTCACTACGTTGTGTCTGGCCTTGAAACGACACCGCCAACCGCCTGAGTAATGAAAATCATTAAGATCCTAGTTCAGCTCCAAAATGTTTGTTTTTTTACGTAAAACAAAATCAGTAATTTTGCAATCTAGCAGATGAAAACCACATTTCCAGCACTGCTTCAAGTTCAGAATGCTTTCCCAAACACAAGCATTTTAAAGATGAGATGTTCCACCATTTTAGCTTTTGGCTGAGAGAATATCGCCACCTGGTAACAGGCTGATGAAATCAAGCAGTAAAAGCATCAGCGATATCCCACAGCATAAAAACAATGACATAGTGATATATCACAGAAACACTGGGATGCTTTATTAATTTACATAAGTGACAACAATGCTATTGTTAACTTTCCCATAACTGCGTGGTAGAAAGCACAGACAACAGTCCTGCAGTGCCACCCAGAGGAGACTCGAAGTAGTGACACTGGTGAGTCAAATTTGTGGCGAATATTTATTAAAGAAAATAGCGATAATGCCGCCTGCGTATCAGTTATCATATCGTGTGAGCAAGGATGATGATACATCGCCATATCAATATTTTGCCACACCCCAATATTTTCCTGTTTTCTTTATTCTAAAAATTAAAGTCAGTATCTATACCACATCTGCATTTACTTTTACAGTCTTGACATCCTTAGACAGCTCTTTGGTCTTGCCCATGGTGGAGAGGTCAGAGTCTGATTGATTGACTAAGTCTGTGGTCAGGTGTCTTTTATACAGATGACAGGTGTCTATAATGAGTTGAAATTAAACATTTTGACTGGTAGTGTATGAATAAACTTTATTTATTCATTTATATATAAATTTGGTGAGATCAATAACCAAAAAGAGCTCAAGTCTAGACTAGGCATATAATGGTCTCTCAATGAATTAGAACAAAGAGCAACAGGATGTTTTAAAATGCTGCTACAGTTCTTAAGGGATGCATTGTTCTTTTAAGCATGCATATTGCATACAGATATAGCACACACCCATGGACATTTCATTAAGATTTAATGGCAGTGTTTTTTCCTCTTTCTTCCTCCATTATTTCTCCTTCATTATGCCAAGGTAAACACTAGCTAACAACAGCAGAGCTCCTGATTTGCTGAGAACAACAATAACTTGACAAAGAGAATTTATTATAACTCGATTTTTGAATCCGTCTGCACACATGCTAACCTCCAGCTATGGAAGTTCAGTTCTTAAGTAATGCCTTCAAACTTTCCACCATGACTGTATCCTCTGAAACATTTACCGATTAGTCCGGGGGTAATTAGTGACCCACGGGAAAGGAGTAAGGGGGTGTGTGTGGAGGTGGGGGGAACATACATTTTAAGGAAGGGGGTGAAATGTTGAACTTTTTAGTTCAATTAAATGCCTTCAAACGGAATGTGAAGAGGCTCTGGCCATTTCACTAATTCATGTCTGTTTCCACATTCTCCTTTTTGATGAAAGGCAGAAAGCCCACGTGATTAAACCATCCTGCTCCATTAGCTGAATGATTAAAGCAGAGTGGCTCATTTGAAGCACACTCATTGGCCACTATTATCATCCTTGTAGTTATGTAAGTCATGGTGGAGATCTGATGTGCCCATGGCTGGTAGCTGAACAGTGAAAGAAATAGCCATTGGCATGTAACAACATTTATATGTACAGCAAAGATAGAATGAGGGCAATTTTCTCCACAGGGTTTTCAGTATGGACCTAGCAACTTGCAATGGCCAAACTCATAAGGACAGTAAAGTAAAGACCCTGAAATAAATATGAGCATAGCACTCTCATAAAGAATGAGAGCCTGAGGGATAAGGGCTGATTCTATTTATTAGGGCTTGTCCAGTAATTGTAGTCAGTACAGGCAGCAAGGGTCAAAACACAGGCAGACAAGGTCAACTCTGCTAAATCCATAACCAGAAACTGAGAAACAGGCAGGCAAGGTCAAAACTGGACACAGAAACTCACAAACAAGAAATCTAGGAAAACAGGGAACAAGAGGACGTAGAAACATGGATCCAACTGGCAAGGTAACCTAAAGACTTTAAAGATACTATCATATCTAAGAATGCTTAAACAAAAAAATGGATGAAATGTCAATCAGAAAGATGCAAACTTTGATGATAGGTGGATCCATAATGTTTCAGACCAACATGGGATGAGAAAGATGGTTCCAGAACAAAACCTCACTAAAATATTTATTGCAATGAACAATTTGCATTCAGAATTACAGCAATTTGTTTCCTCGGTTCCCAAATATGTGCAGAGTGTGATTTAAAAATAAGAGAAACTGCATCACCCAGACAACCTCAACATGGAGAAGTTTCGAGATTTCAAACCATTTCCAATTATATCAGATGAAATGGAGAAAATTGCAAACAGATTCATGATGAAGCTCCATTATTAATTACCTCACCTATCAATTAATGACTCCACCTGCCATGCTGTTTGTGTGGAGTCACGTACATTTGCGATTTGTTGTTCCCTCCCAACCTGAGAAAATCAGCACATGGATTTGAATGGAACTGATGGGACGAGCCAGAAAAGAGGCGAATTTTTAAAACCCCATCAAGATTAATTACAATCTCACACATGCAAATCAATGCACTGAATAAGAGGGATGTTATGCCACCTTGTCAGAGTGTTCGCATCATAATTCATAAGGGGCTGCAGAGAAATGCACGTTTTAATGACATTTTCAGCACCTTGTTAGACGAGAAGAGTAGGTTAGTAGCAGCGAAATAATTGAGTCTGACGTCGTTGCCTTTTCAACGGCGCAAAAAAACACAAAAGGGGTTTAATGGGGTTGCTCGCAGCCTCCGCTCGCGTTCCATGAGAAAATCCACTGACATCTCCACGCTGACAGGGACTGGGGCTTAGAGACCTAACCTTTATCAAAGTGCTGACCTTCGTCTTTTCCTCTTCCTCGGTCCCGCTCGCCCTCACCCTTGCCACGTTACCCTTTCTGTCTCCAGTACACTTCATAATCTC
Organism: Lepidarchus adonis; assembly: GCA_037576955.1. Taxonomy (NCBI): domain Eukaryota; kingdom Metazoa; phylum Chordata; class Actinopteri; order Characiformes; family Lepidarchidae; genus Lepidarchus; species Lepidarchus adonis. The sequence goes on from JBBIGC010000131.1 coordinate 15,890,957, forward strand.
TCTCGTCCTCTCGCAGTAACAGTAATGATTTCCACCTCACAACACACTGTCACCAGCTGTCATTTACCGCCTCAGTAAAGCCACCTATCAAAGGCACTGGATTAGGCGGACGGACAGACAACAAACAGGCCCTGGCCGTGGCCCCTCTCCCTCGCCAGGCAGGGAAGTTAGCGGCGCTCTTAAGGAACCGCACCGCCACCACAGACGCTCGCCGTCATCCGCCGGTAATTAAAAGGCAGCGTAAAGAGGTTGGCACACGAGGGAAGAGAGAGAGGCTTGTAATAAATAGCAAACGGGACATCAAGGCGCTTGCGAAACTGACTCTGCTGTGACAGAACAAAGCAGGCTGGGCAACGGGAAGGGGCTTTTTGTTCCCGTAAATTCGTCTCTCTCTCGTTTTATTTTGACAGATCACTGATGGACAAGGACACAAGAGACATTAGCCGTGATTGCACAGTTTGGAACGCAGAAGACGAATCACGGAGGAAGATAAACAGTAAGGAATGACGAAGCTGAGACTCTGTGATGTGTGCTGGCTGGCTGCCAAATCTGTAGATGGAGGAAGAAACGATATATTTATATATGTGTGTGTGTGTGTGTGTGTGTGTGTGTGTGTGTGAGTGTGAGTGAAAGCGTATGTGTGATGTGAGGGAACAGAAGCATTCCTTTGCTCTCGAGGGCACTGTGTCTCTCTCCACTCCACTCTGGGTGATGTATGTGGGGCCAAGGGGCCGTTCGGCCCTTAATTCATGAGATGATTTACTGCAGCAGCACATAAACTTGAGACGTGTTTTCCTCCACTACACTTACCGCACACACCAATATACTGTATATATGTATAAATGACAGACGCTAGTGGCCCAAGTGTATAGCATACATATGCACATACGTATATACCTATATACATATACATATATACAGTCAAACCTCATTAACTCGGCCCTATTGGTCCGGGCCCTAAATTTGGTGAGAGGCGGGGTTGGTGAGTTATCATAATGAGGTAAATAACATGGAAGGAAATCTGTCCTGCAGACTTTCATGGCAAGAGGCGGGTTTGGCGAGATAACGGGGGGCAAGTTAACGAGGTTTGATTGCACTGTATATACACTTCCGCCAGATCAGGTGACCAATTTTGCAGTAAATGATATAAAACATATACCTGATGAGCTCCCTAGTGATCCCTTGTGTTTGTGGGCAGAGATTGACGTGAGATTAAAATGTGAACGCTAGCAAAAACTATTGTACGTCACTCTTGTTTGTTCATAAAAACTAAGAAAAACAGTATAAAGCTGCTATATCTTTAGCTGTCTGCTCTGAATGTGAGTTGACAGCATCTATTCATTTCTCTTCTCTTTTGTTCCAAATTAATTTGACTATTGAGTGCCTCAGCCAAAACCATCTCCTATTGGCTGATGCACTGCATGCATCAAAAGTTCAACTCTGCCAATCAATTTGGAGCTGATGTTCTCAAATGAGGAACGTCTGAGCAGCTGTTTAGTGATGTTAGTAGTGCAACATCTGCTAGAGTTTTCAAAAAGATTGCACCCACAATTTAAAATTAAACACTGTACAAGATATTGTGGGTTATTTCCAGTTATTACTTTGGTTTAATTAACTATTTTCATTTTTTTAACTGATTGTTATAAGTGTTTTATTAGACATTTATAAATATATGACCCTTATAAAAGGACGTAGTGGAAGATGCCCCATAAAGAGTAATGCAAAGTGAGCCTGCTTCTCTATATCACACACATTCACTGTTCAGCTTGTTTTTTTATTGGAATTCATGTTATTTTGCAGAAAACTGTTGCATGAAATGAGCTACATACACTGTAGACATCTAAACAACTATGAAATCATATTCGCTACTACTCTTCTGTAAAATGGGCCCATTAAAAATACACTAAAGAGCAAAGCCTGGAGCTTAGAAGGTCCATTATTAAGTCCAGAATCCATTATTATCACACTCTTATTGTAACACGTGAATGAGCTGAAGAAGCATCTGAATGGAGGAGTCAGTTGGGAATGAGGTGCAATAAAGTTCCACAGGAGAATCAGCCAGAGTTCAGTTCATTAATAATCAGTTAGCTATACACTGTAGCAGTGCATATTTAGTCAACTCCCTCTTTTTAAAATAAATTAACTACAGTAGCTTTTTCTTGACAAAATATAGTTTTATTCAGTAAATGTTAGTTCTAATCATTTGTTCTGTCAGTAAATCCAATGTTCTCATTTTTGTGAAGTGAAGCAAAGCATGTACAGTGGTGTGAAAAAGTGATTGCCCCCTTCCTGATTTCTGTCACACTTAAATGTTTCAGATCATCAAATAAATTTAAATATTAGTCAACACAAGTAAACACAAAATGCGTTTTTTATGTGAAAGATTATATTATTAAGAGAAAAAAAGGTCCAAACCTACATGGCCCTGTGTGACAAAGTGATTGCCCCCTAAACGCAATAACTGGTTGGGCCCTTAACAGCAACAACTGCAATGAAGCGTTTGCAATAACTTGCAATGAGTCTTTTACAGCAACGTGAAGGAATTTTGGCAAAAACATCTTTGCAGAATTGTTGTAATTCAGCCACATTGGCGGTTTTTCCAGCATGAACTGTGTTTTGAAAGTCATGGCCTCTCTCATGGCATCTCGACAGATTCAGGTCAGGACTTTGACTAGGCCACTCCAAAGTCTTCATTTACTTTTCCTTCAGCCAATCAGAGGTGGACTTGCTGGTGTGTTTTGGATCATTGTCCTGCTGCAGAACGTTTCAGTTTGAGGTCACAAACAGATGGCTAGATCTTCTCCTTCAGGAGTTTTTGGTCGACAGCAGAATTCATGGTTCCATTTATCACAGCAAGTCTTCCAGGTCCTGAAGCAGCAAAACAGCCCCAGACCATCACACTACCACCACCATGTTTTACTGTTGATATGATGGTCTTTTTCTGAAATGCAGTGTTACTTCTACGCCAGATGTAATGGGAAACACACCTTCCAAAATATTTAACTTTTGTCCACACAGTATTTTCCCAAAAGTCTTGGGGATCATCAACATGTTTCCTGGCTAAATTGAGACTAGCCGCAATGTTCTTTTTGCTCAGCAGTAGTTTTCATCTTGGCACTCTTAACTGCGATGAGTGAGGCCTAAAGTTCTTTGAATGTTAATCAGGCTTGGGTCTGGCTAGAGATATTGAACTCAGGTGTGAGTTAAATTATGTTTTCACAGGGGGGCAAACACTTTGTCACATAGGGCCATGTAGGTCCCTTAATAATAAAATCCTTCACTTAAAAACTGCATGTTGTGTTTACTTGTGTTGCCTTTGACTAAAATGTAAATGTGTTTGATTATCTGAAACATTTAAGTGTAACATGGGGGAAAAAATAAGAAAGGGAGCAAACACATTTTCACACCACTATGTATATACTCATATTTGCAGTCCACACACACTTTCAGCTGGGCCTTTTTCTTTCATGTTGTTAGTGTGTGTTTGTTTGAGTGGCTCTCCATGTTGGTGACAGCCTTCATTAACACAGCTCTTATTTGTCCTGTAATGCAAGATGCCGATTGGACTGGCCTGCTGAGAGATGTTCATGGTCCTGTGAGAGCTGCTCACACTGGGGTCAAAGGATCGGTTATCCTGAATGGTGGTACTCCATCACATGTAATGATTCTAATCTCACTCATATACTTTTCCTGGGATCTGACACCTCTGCTACACAGCAACTTTCCACTGCCCCTGTGTATGTGACAGAGTATCTGCAGTGATTTGTTGTCTGAATGTTATATTCCATTTATATGACTTTTAATTGAAAGCTCGAGATTGTCTTGAATCATCAACTGCTCCAGTTTATCATGGAAACTGCGACAATGTTCCAGTGTGACTTTTTATGACAGAAATATACATTGAATGTCAATGGCACTGCTTAAAATCTTAGTAATACTACAATTATTAATCATTATATCTTGACAGGGAGGTTCTCGCTCTGTGTGTGTGTGTGTGTGTGTGTATATGTGTATATGTGTGTGTATATATGTGTGTGTGTGTGTGAGTGTGTGTGTGTATATACAGGTCCTTCTCAAAAAATTAGCATATTGTGATAAAGTTCACTATTTTCTGCAATGTACTGATAAACATTAGAGTTTCTATATATTTCAGATTCATTACACACAACTTAAGTAGTTCAA
>JBBIGC010000131.1:15895238-15906641 GCA_037576955.1 Lepidarchus adonis
GAGACTCTGGGATGTGTGCTGGCTGGCTGCCACATCTGTAGAGGGAGGAAGAAGCGATATATTTATATATGTGTGTGTGTGTGTGTGTGTGTGTGTGTGTATGTGTGGGGCTTATTCGTCCCAGCGCAGACCCACAGGCTGGTGACAGGGTCTCTCAGTGGACTTGTGGACAATCTGGTGTGTGTCACAACATCCAGCCACTTTCTCGCCCAGCGGAGACTAATTACTCAGCGTGACAACTCGTCTACTGCTTCACGCTTTTTCCCCTCCTCCTCTTCCTCTAGCTGGAGATACTGAGAGAGTGGTTGTTTGTGCGTCTGCCGTCTTCTGTGGGTCCTTAAAGCGAACGCCAGCAACCTAATGGGCTGCATCTGTATGGTACAATCAATTACCACACAATCACCGCAGAACATCTCCCAGTGCTTCCTGGAAACTCGTGCACGGTGAAAGGAGGCACGTGTTCAGGCAGGCTTGCTGTTATTTAATGTATTTCCAGTGCAATGGCTGAATTCACATTTACACAAGTTTGTTGGTTTTGGACTTTGGCCAATCAGCCGTGACACCTGCCTGCCTAATGTTGGGTAGTTCCCACCTCATGCTGCTCTGACTGTGGTGCACTGTGGGTAATGACCCCTTTCTTTTAGAGTCAGCATTGGCATTTTGTATGACAGGATAGGACACGCCTTCACTCCCCAGTGAGCCTTGGGTGCCCATGACCCGGTCACAGATTCTCCAGTTGTTCTTCCTTGGATCACGTTAGCTAGATACTAACTACTGAAGACCTGCAACTCTACACAAGACCTGCTGTTCAGATCCTTACGCTCCGGCTTCCAACGCTACTTCAAGAACTGACTGTTCACCTGCGGCCAAATATATCCCTGCCCAGAAACCACTGGAATGAGATAATCTATGTTATTCACTTTACCTGTCAGTGGTGTAAACGTTAAAAGCTGATGGGTGTATATATGAACAGAACGTACTGTATGTAAACATGAACATACAAACAATTTATCTATTTCGGGTCATGGGGAAGCTGGAGCCTATCCCAGCTGGCTAGAGAACAATGTAGGGGCAACACCCTGTGCAGGAGGCCAACCTTTCACACTGAAGATGGATGGATGGATGGATGGATGGATGGATGGATGGATGGAAGAAGAAGAAGAAGAAGAAGAAGAAGAAGAAGAAGAAGAAGAAGAAGAAGAAGAAGAAGAAGAATTAGGGACAAAAAGCAGTGGAAAGCAGAAAAAAAAAAAAAGCAGAAAGACGTCCACAGTAAGAAGTAATTAGCTTTTTCTGCATTAATATAACAGTTTAAAGAAAAACTTCAATAACATACACACACACTGCTTTTCCATTCCAGGAAAATCGAATGCAACACTTATGTTTCACCTCCACTGTCCCCATGGACTAACTCCAGGGCACTTGCACAGAAAACTCTTATTTTGAACATGTAGTCTACAGGTGAGATGTTAGTTTCATGGCATGAATATGTAGCACAACCTGGTCCCCAGGGAAAAGCAGGCAATGCTAAATTGCACGGTCGCGAGTCATTCCAGTGCCTCCATTAACCTTTTTTTCAGCGGCATTTGCAGGCTGGGGAAGGATGACAGCAGCCGTAAACAGGCCGCCACTGTGGGCATGTGCGAGCAGCTTTCCAGATGCATAAGGTGATTATTTTTGAGAGCTTGTTCCGACTCTGACGCTTACCCAAAGCAGTTGTGCCCTTGCCAATCAACATAGGAATTACCTTAGATTTGTCTCTAATAGAGCCCAAATCCCAAGATTGCCACTTGTTATGATGATTATGGGGAAAAAACTAAGCATCACTATCAGGATTGACATTTGAGTTTGCTGTTAATTTAGCAATTACATGCCTGAATAGACATTATGATAGAAACGCGGGATAAACACCAGATGTCCGGACAGATGAGGAACTCTGGGAAAGCGATCAGTGAATATACGCAGAAATTGTGGCCACAGATTAAACACACACACATGCACACTCAGAGCAACACAAACATCAATATTTATCTATGTATTTATAGATATTTTTGATGCTGAAAATATATTCAATTTATGATATTGTGTAAAATGTACACTGAACACGATCTCAAATTATGTAAAGTTTTGACAAAAACATACTTTCAACTAGAGTCTGAGGACAGCAAAAGTTTGGAGATTGTTGACCACTGTATTACGTAACCTCTGCTCTTCACCGCACTCTGTACATTTTGGCGGCAATGCTTCATGTGGTTTTAATGATACTGACTTACTGAAATAAGCAAAGCCATTCCTGAAAAAGACATTGTTTAGATCACAGCTTAAGCTGCTCCAATACCTGTACCGCATTTCCCCAACGATAGGCCACGGCTTATACATGAGTTTTATAAACCTGGTGTTGGGTGCGGATTTTTTAAATGGGGTGTCCTATCTACAAACAAGAAAACACATTCGCTAAAAGTATCAAGTGACAAAAAAGACGACATCCCCAACTGATTAGTTGAATTTAAATGTACTGTTTACTGCAGCAAAGAACAGTTTGAAAAGCAACACAAAGCAAAAATAACTTTCGTTAAATCGTCAATACGTTAAATATGTCGCCGCCGCCAAACAACTTGATTTGTGCTGCTTTGGTGTCACAGATGTTGGACACGCTTTCGTCACTGGTATCGCTCTCGGATATTGCAGACAGTGCTTTGCGAAAGCAACAACCTGGAGCTTAAATTCAGCAGCGTAGTTTTTGCGTTGCGGCACAACAACGGTAAGTTTAAAACTCTATTAATTTAATTGTTCAAGCTCAGCTACAGTATAATGTCACCACTGCAAAGGCCTCAATAGGACAAATTACATACTTGAGTTTCAGATCTGTAAATTCAGTAAAGCTGTGGCTAATAACATGGGGCGACTTATCTTAGTGTTTTAAACATAAATGAGCATTTTCTGCATTTTATAGAATGTGGCCTTTAATGTGGGGCAGCCTATCATTGGGGAAACACAGTACTTATCATACAGCATTAATGGTGACTTCCCACATGTGTAAGCTACCCATGTCATGTGGGCTCATGCATAAACATTACGGAGGCTCGGTTTTAAACTGTTTACAGTCTCACATCCCTTAGCTTAGTGTCCAGAACCTTTTAAAAAATTGTAAATTTTTTCACTTCAATCCATCTTAGATGAGGTTTGGGCCAGAAATAGTAGTGTTTCTGGATCATGTTTATATGCTTCGCAGTAACAGTAATGATTTCCACCTCACAACACACTGTCACCAGCTTCTTCCTGTCATGGTATAATTTTCACTTGGGTTTTAACTACATAATCATGTCTGTTTTTAATGCAGTGCTGCATGAGGAGTGTTTTTTCCATAGTGTTCTTTTAATATTACTCTTTTAACAGTATTATGTACTGTAGATGATGAAATACACACACACAGATAATCCCTAACAATAAAACCATCTGCCTAATATTGTGCATGTCCCTCTCAGTTCCCAGAACAGAGTTCTGACACCTTTCTGTCATAGCCAGTTGTCATGTTTTGTGGTATCAGATAACCTAGCCTTTCATACAGCAATGAGCCGTGGACGCCCATGACCCTGTCGATGGTTTATCAGTTGTCCTTCTTTGGAGGCACTAACCACTGCATACAGGGAACACTCCACAAGACCTGCTGTTCTGACCCGGTTCTACAATCATCACAATATGGTGCTTTTCAGAATTGCTTGCATCCTTACACTCCTGCTTCCAGAACATCAACTTTAAGAACCAACTGTTCACTTGCTTTCAACTGTAATCCACCCTCCTGACCGGTGCTGCTGTAATGAGGTAAAGAGATAATAAATGTCAACTGTCAGTGGTTTTAATGTTAACATACAGTACACACACACATAAATACAGACAGACAGACAGACAGACAGACAGACAGACAGACAGACAGACAGAGAAAAAGTGGAGGTAAGTGAAGGTGAAATATGCTGATAAAACAACTGCAGGGTCACAAGTTAATAAACAAAAATAATAAATTAAAAAAAACACATAAAATACAAAATCCTCAGAGCTCGCTCAGGTGTGAAATATGATTTCTGATCAGTCTCCTCACGCATATCACCAACAAAAGGAAATGAAGCAAAAACAAAACATGTCGGAACAGCGAAAGCTGACATTTAACATCAGATGCATTGAGGGAACAGGAAGCGAGATACTGAGGCCAAAATCTGACCTCTTCTATTATTCCTGATGAGTTCTCCTATCAGAGTGTACAAAGGGATAAACATGAAAATACACAAAATGACATGTCTCTCTCTCTCTCTCTCTCTCTCTCTCTCTCTCTCTCATAATCCCTCTTTCCACAGACACAGAGTGGAGCCAATGTACAATACTGTGATTATGCAGCTCAAGAAATAACATGTGCATTGAAAACACATGGCTGAACCATTAATATGACTTCATTAAATACTGATTTAATCATTTTAACCAAAACCCTTCGTGCAGCACACGAGAGCCTATGTCCTACAAAACCATTTTTTGTGTTTTTCTTGGAGTAAAAGATTCATGCAGCATGTGAACACTGCATTCAAAACATGACAAAATGCTTTTAAAAATCCACTACATTCATTTTCCAAACCACAGCTGGAGCTGATCCCAGGGAACAAGGCAGGGTTCACCCTGGACAGGAGGCCAACACAGAGACAGACAGCACACAGGCAATTTAGAGTAGCCAGTCAACCCCCAGGGGAAAGCCACTCAAGCACAGGGAGAGTATGAACTCCACACACTGTGGCCAGACCGAACCCAGGACCTTCTTGCTGTGAGATGACAGTGCTAACTACTGCACCACCGTGTTAGTGTAAATAATGTTCTTTTTTGCTAGAGCCCCAATGGGCTTTGCAGTAGTATCTTAGCACTAAGTTGTTGTTCTTTGCCATTCTGGAATACATTTCGTGTAGATATGATATGAGCAGACGAGTGGCTATTTTCTTGTAGCCATTGCCTGACTTGTGAAGGTCGACACACATCTGCTTTACTTGAATGGTGTGTTCCTTTGTCTTTCACATGTTGAAGAGTGAATAAGAAAAATTGCCTCTGTGTCACGTCATATTTATACCCCAGGGAAACAGGAAGTTATGAATTACTAATTAAATGTTCCTACATACTCTGATTTGAAAACTACTGTAGAGATGACAAAAATAATTTAATTATATTTATTTCCTAGGAATTGTTAGGGGTGCCAAAAATTATGGAACAGGCAATTTTATGAAAAATAATTATTTCTTAGTCAGGATTTCAAGTTACATTTTTCTATAATTTTCAGTGTGAGAATATGCTTCTGCAATAAAAACTGAATTTATTTTAAGGCTTTTAACACATCTTAACGAGGGGTGCCAACAATTACGGAGGGCACTGTATATGCTAAAGACATTCCAAGTGTTATATTAAATACAAAATAATATTCTTAACATATTTGATCTTACAGTTGTGCAGTGAATCCTTTGATAAAGTAACCTGACCTATAGCAGCTGTTTTCTCAACAAAAAAAAAACATCTGGACAGCTTAAATTCATAGTGATGTATTTTTTTTTTTACCTTCAGAAGGCATAGAGTGACATTCTTGTCCTAATGTCCCTGCCCCTAAACTCTGGAACTCTCTACCACAATCTCTTACTAGATTTGTCTTTTCTCTTTGTGTTTGAGAAAACTGCTACATAAGTAACTTTTTTGTCCTTGAAAGCCTATTCAATGGGAGAATGTACTCGACATTATTTATCTACACACCAAAAAAGCCGCCTCATCTGCATCTTAGGTTTTTAATCTTTCACATTTTCTCAGCCTCTTAAAATCCTGAATACGAAAGGATAAAAGTTGAACGTTTTTGACATAAAACAGACATAAATAGACATGGGTCAGTGGAAGGGCTTGAATTGATATATTTTGTGCAAGAATATAATTAGTTCTTATGATTTTTTTCAAACTTAACATGAAAAAATAGGTCACATTCTGCTGTCTGCATGCGTCACTCTTCATCGGTGCATCCTTGCTTGTTGCCTGTCTAAAGAAAGCATGACGATCATGTTTAAGAATGAGTGACAGAAGCTGAAAATGCAGGTTTAACAGCTAAAATTAAGCAAACAGAGCTGCGACAGTAAATAACCTTGAACCTTGGTCTCAAACTACGCCATGTTAAGTCCTTGAATTAAAGAGCACAGGGCCTTGAATACAGAAGGGTGCGAGTTCTGCATATTTATTTTCAAGAGTATTACTTATATCACAATATTTGCATGGTTTTAATAACAAATGCGCGTTGATTCTATTACATTAAAACAACGTAAAAATTAATTTTGAATAGTAAAAAATCATTAGGCATTGTTTGAGAGTGTAGACAAACTTTCCTTACTCTGCAGTCCTTACATTCCTTACAAAAAAAAACATTGCAAAAATGATCTGTTTTGTTGTGATGTCACAAAAACCAATGCATTCACATTTATTCACAAAATCAAATTGCAGCACTTCAACTCCATACATTTCAAAGTTGGGTTTGTTTTAACCTGGCCTGCTTCTTGACCGAGGTGCAATGCAAGGAAGCCAATCAGAAGAAAGCTCATTTACATATATCGGTCATACAGTATGAGCACAGGAAGAAAAGTTGTTTAATTTAAAGGATTAAAGAGACAGACCTAAGCCTGATACTGTGACACCAGTTTCCAGGCTTAACCCACACACAAAAACTCAAGCATTACTTTACGGAGGCGAACGCTTGCATTAAACGCATCAAGCGTGTGACTCTCTTCTCACTCTGGATTCCCATCCACATTAAAGCAGGTTTGGCTGTGCTGAGTGAAGCAGTCAGAAAGGTCACCTGTCTGTGCACTTTAGAATAGCACACTCTGTTCTACTCTGGCCCGCCTCGCACAGACCACCGCTCATAAATATGAAGGAGACTGACATTTCTAAATTAAACATCACGAGCAAACAACTCACTGCAGCATTTACACGAGGGGCATGAAGGTATCAGAAAAGCTCTTTAAGGCCATCTGATTAATTAAGTAATAATTAGGCCCCCCACACAGTCCAAGGTTTCAGGAGCTCAGGCCCAGCTGCCTTGGATGTTGTCATGATGCCTGGAAAAGGTACAATTTCATTATGGAGCTAAGATAATATTTCTAATTAGCTGTTAAAATGGTGAAATTCAGACTTTTTGTATAATACAATGGAAATTTGAACCAAGGCATATTAAATTATTAAGTATTCCTGCTGAGTTTTTGCAAACACAGATTCATTTGGGATTCAGCTGGGATTTTTTATAAAACAGAGGAAAAAACTCTGATTTTTAAAAACTCTCTTGAACTTTTACTTAATAGATTTCCAGTGTTTTCACTGATCAGCTGTATATTAAAATTATTTTAAAAATCGACGCCAGCAAACCATCGAAAAAAAATGGTGAGACAAAGGCGTGTTTATCATTGTCCAACCTCATATTTTCTTTAATTCACACTGTTTAATCGTTCTGGAACTGAGACTGACCGTTGCAGTTCTGTGAGTTCAGTTTCTGAACATTTTTGCTTTAAACACAACAGCTGCTCAACAATCCGTAGTGTAATTCTTCTCATGAAGCTTTGTATATGTTCAAAAAGTGGCAGATGTAATCTGCTGATACGCCAGACAAGCACACGAGTCTATTATCCCAGACTGTTATAGTATTTTCAGAACAAGGCCTGACATTGTCTTACAGGAAAAAATATTTGCATATTTCCCTCAATAATAGGCCACCCCACATTACAGGCCGCCCCATTCAATAAGCCACAGAAAATGCCCCATGTTATTACCCACAGTGTTACTGAATTTACTGATCGGAAGTAGAAGCATCTAACTTGACCCCTGGAGGCCTTTGTAGCTCTATACCAGTAGTGACATTATACTGTAGTTGAGCATTAACAATTAAAAGGATAAAATTGGGAATTTACAGATATCATGCCACAACACAAGAACTACGCTGCAGAATTTAAGCTCCAGGTCGTTATCCAATATCCAAGACGAATGCGTGCCTGACATCAGCGACAGCAAAGCAGCACAGGTCGCAACTGACGATGTTTATGGATCTAATTTTAAATTTTTTGAAGAAAGGTAAACCTAATCATTTTAGCATTTCAGTGTTCATTTTATACGGAAGAATTTACATGTAAACGAATGATTGACATCTGTACTGCAGTACCCCCACCCTCCAGTCGTTCAAACAAAAATGAATATATCTTTCCCCAGCCAACAATAAACTTTTGTTCCTTTTTTTCTGTTAAATTGAGCTTTTTCCAGCTTGTATTATAAACTAGGACGTAATATAATGTAGCAAAGAGCTGAAAAAGTTTAATAGAGGCTAAAAGTAGCGCCATTTAAGTGAGAGAACATCGTCACTGCTCAATCTTTGCTTTGTGTTGCTTTTCAAACTGTTAAATATTGCAATAAATAGTACATTTATATTCAACTAATAATTTGGAGATGTCATCTTTTGGTACTGAATTATATTTTTAGCGAATGTGTTTCCATGTTTTAGACCCATTTAAGCAAACTCAATACGCTGGTTTGCAAAATCAATGTACAACCTGCAGCCTATTGTTGTGGAAATACGGTAACATCCCAGGAAAATACATCACCCTCAGAAAATGTCTCTCTAAAATCCTAAAGTGCTTCTCCTGGGCCCTTAACACCCAAGTCATAGACACTGATGCCCCACCCCAACCCCTGCCAACCAACCCCCACAGATCAGTGTGGGCAGAAACACTTCATAACTTCAACACAAGCTGTAACCTGAATAAGTAGATAATAACAATCTGTTTATTGTTAGGACATCACAAAAACAAACGTGTATTTTGTGTATTTAGGTTTTTTTAATTAAATGTGTGGAGTGGTAAGTGATTGGTATGTTCACATACTACATCAAATTCTTATTTTGAAACAAAGAAAATTCAGTTTTCCTTGAAATGAGCCCTTTAACATTAGAAACAATCACTCAGACCTAAGACAGTAAATCATTCTCTCTGTTCAGAGCACAGTCTGCCTTTAAAGTGTGAGCTGAAACTGAAATCACTGACAATATCACTATATACCCTTATAAATTAGGTCGTTTTGCACACCTTCTGTAGAGAACAATTATTGTCATCATTATCGCCATATTCATTTCAAAACAGCACAGATTTAACGGAACAGGCAGTGCAGTTGGAGTTTATGTGCCAGACGTTAGGCAGCTATTATTGTACTGTAGATCAGACGCATGCAAAAGCAGCACATATCCATATATTTGGATTTTTAAAAAGCTGTCAGATTGTAGTAAGAGTCCTATTTAGAGTTCTCACTCTCTCTGTCTGAACTTTTTTGGGGGGAAGTGGAAGACAAAAAAGAGAAAATAGCGACAGTAGGTCTTTTGGGTGTACATATATTTTGTCTTTTTTTTTTCTTCAATGTATCATACCTTACCTTTAGTATTTTTTAAGTTAAACATGGTGTTATTTTCCCATTAACTCAACTGGAGTAGAACATACTGTGCAAAGTCTAAGAAAACTATTGGAGGGTTGTATTTAAAAAAGCAACTATAAACAAATAAAATAACTGTGAAAAAGAGACATTTTGTTTTTTTAGTTAATAAGAAACTGGTCTAATATTTTTGATAATTTTTTTTTTCTCTACAGGAGAAAGGTCCTCTACAGTTAATATGACAAATATAGACCACAGACTATATTAATAAAAGGTGCAAAATAAAACAACTGTTGTGGTGTATTTGACTTATGTATGTGTAGAGGTACTATTAATACACAGGTATACAGTATTTGGATTTTGGATAGAAATATACTGCTGTTGAAGCACCATCTTTTCTTGGGAATTCCTCATTCTGCATACAGTAGAATAGCATGGCTTTATAGATCGAGCATGTGCTTGACTGTCCTGAAAAGTATCCAATCCTACTTTAGGCCCAAACACAGAAGTGGGATGCCCTGTGGTCTTTAAAATTCTTTCTGGAATGAATGGAAACCTGGCTAAGGAGAACATCCAGCTTGTTTTCAGCAGTTTAAAAACAAGCATCGGTGACATTGGTGCACATGCCACTGATAGCATTCACATCTGGAAAGGTAACTCTAAATAACATATACAGCTTTTAGAGCAACAATGCCAAACCTAAAATAATAAAATCCAACGACAGAAGTATGCGACAGAATATCTACAGAAGCCTGATGCATTTTGGAAACAAGTGCTGTGGACTGATGAATTTAAAATTGAATCTTTGGTCACAATCAGCAAAGTCATGTTTGGAGAAAAAAGAACACCTTGCCAACCATTAAACATGGGGGTGGATCTATCACGCTTTGGGGTTGTGTTGCAGCCAGTGGCACAGGAAACACTGCACGGGTGGAGGGAAGAATGGATTCCACTAAATACCAGCAAATTCTTAAAGTAAACATCACACCATCTGTAAAAAAGCTGAAGCTGAAAGGGGATGAGCTTCTGCAACAAGACAATGATCCTAAACAAACCTCGAAATCCACCATGGACGACCTTAAGAGACACAAGCTGAAGGTTTTGGAATGGCCATCACAGTTCCCTGATTAAAACATTGTTGAAAGTTGTGAGAAGATCTTAAAAGAGATGAGCATGCAAGACGACCAAAGAATATTACAGAACTAGAACCTTTTGCAGGAAGAATGAGAGAAAATCCAAAGTTCAAGAATTGAAAGACTTTAGCTCTGAAAAGCGTTTGCAATCTGTGATATCTGCCAGAGGAGGTGTTACTTAGTACAAATTATGTAGGGTGCCCAAACTTTTGCACAGTGCCATAATAATGTGTCTACTTTTATTTTTGTTCAATTTATGACATAAAAAATAACTATGCATAAATGGTTTACAAAATCACCAAAATGTGTTATTTATCAAGGGGTGCCCAAACCTTTGCATACGACTGTATATATATATTTATGTAAAATACATTAAAGCTTTAATTCTTATCATGTTCTTTAGGAATAAGTAAACCAGAACATATTACTAAATTCTAATGTTCTCTCTGTTTTTTGTCTCGACATGGCTTAAATCAATATAGCACTGTTTCAACAACGCATCTCATCAGCCTAATTACTGCATTATTTCAATTACAGCCCTCCAACAACGATATGCTTTTTGTAATCCTTGGTTTCAATTAGTGAACAGCAGCATTCATTAATTGATGCTCCAATAATGGAGTTTTGGATTGCTGAAGAGAAACTGCTCAGGCATTTCAGAGAAAGGAGACTCAGCATACCAGTCCTGGAATGCTCCTCCCTGACCCATAATTGTGCATAATTACCTCAGCAGGCTCTAAAAGAGTGTGTGTGTGTGTGTGTGTGTGTGTGTGTGTGTGTGTGTGTGTGTGTGTGTGTGTGTGTGTGTGTGTGT
>JBBIGC010000131.1:15937842-15965384 GCA_037576955.1 Lepidarchus adonis
CTAATGTTTATCAGTACATTGCAGAAAATAATGAACTTTATCACAATATGCTAATTTTTTGAGAAGGACCTGTAGCTGATACATGCGTCCATCACAACACAATGCATGAGCAATTAATGAAATTATAAATAAAAATTATATTTGTGATCTAGAAGCCTGCAGAGATAAGTTGAAAGCATAATCTTACACACCTGCTCTAGCTAATTTACCAGGATTACTGAGGGATGTATGTTAGACAGGGAAAGTTAACTATAGCCTGTAGTTATTCTTTCCAAGACTGCTCAAGATTACCTGATCTCCACTAATGAGCTGTTAATGACCTCCTTAATGAAGAAACTGGCTTAATTAGTGAAATCGGGGGGCTGTGTCAGGTTGGAATGAAAATCTGAATGAACACAGCCCTGTCTTACTGCATCATGCAGACCAGGAATGAGGCACACACTGAAAACATGTTTTGTTGCCCATTTTCTGCATAGTTCAGTCATTAAGAAGTAAACAAAGCCATTGAGGGCGTCTTGTTGCAAAATGTGCCATTTTAGAATTGGTCACAGCGGCAATAGTTGCAGACATTTGATGTGACATTTGAAGCCTCATGGAAAGTTATTGCACTAAATGGCTATAAAATGCTATAAAAGTTTTACAATATGTTTAAGGCAATGAGATTTTTTTAGTTTTGTTTTTTTTATTCAACTAAAGACACATGCAGGTTCAATGTGTTGTTTCTGGGGTTAAAAATCTGTTATTTGTTAAACACCCTGTTGGAGCTGAATAATGTAAAAATCCCTCGCTATCTATTATTATCAAAACAGTTCCAAACTTGAAGGACATACAGGGAAAATAATCTTACACATGCTCACAAAAGAACACTCGATTCCCTCTTAACAAACCATGTGGTGACACATTGTGGATCATCAACAGCACTTGTGTTTTTTTAGGGTAGGCTTGGGGTTAAATGATAGATTTAGGTTTAGATTTAGATTTAACCTATTATATTCAGCTTAAAGTTCAGCTGTTTTTATTGAATATCAGACAATAAATATATTCCAAGCATCTGCAATGGACATTTGAAATAAAGTGTTACATCTTCCTTGTGTTTGAAGTAGATTTACTGCATCCACCTCAGTAGGTCCTTTGATCTATGTCAACTGCAATCCGCTGGGCCGAAAATGTTTAAGACAGTTGACATAAGAGCTTGGTGGTAACAGTATATTGTCACTGTTGTAAAATTACTTCTCTGAAACAATAACTTGAAGAAGAGAAAAAAAACCCTGTTGTTATATCTTTACTGCCCTGACACATAGTCAGCTGGGATTGGCTCCAGCTTCCCCGCAACCCGAAATGAATGAAGCTGTTTGGAAAATAAATGAATGAATTATAGCTTCACTGTCAGACAGTAATATAACGTTACCTTCCGTGGTCTTCAGAGTATGTTCTGGCCCACGCAATGTAATGGCCAGCTGCCATTTTTAAATGACAGGCAAAAGAAAGTACAAGTATTTAAAAGGTTCTTTTTAAAATCCATGCATTATGCTCAAAATTTGCTGCAAAATTTCATGTCATGCATGAACTTTAAATGAAGCAGAGCCTCTGGCTTATCCAAAGTCTCTATTGTCTGAGTGTGTGTCAGTCTGGCCTTCACCCATAAAGATATAGACAAAGCATTTTAAAATAGTGCCTATTAATAATTGACATGCTCCAAGAGCTCTGGGCCCGTAAATGAAATACAATTATTATTTAATACAAGATAAGTGTCACCGAGGCCTCATGATAAATTTAAAGGAAGTGCCTTATTAAGTCCTTACCTTCACTGTCTGTCCGGCCTCGGGTCCGTCCTATTGGGAACAAAAGCAGATAATTAGAAACGGGTGGGAATTTCTGAATATCTCGGTCAATAATTCAACAGCATTTTAATTTCAGATGAATCGTGGCACTGCCATGTCACCTCATGAATCTCAAAGTGTGTTTTTCTTTCCATTCTCTGTTTTTGTTAATGTCCTTGCGCTTGGCAATCAAGAATGGAAAAGAAAGAATCGTTCTTGAAAAGTTGTTCAAGTTCAACTTTCAGAAAAGTGTAAAGTGGGACTGTGAAGCTACGTCTCCACTCATTTAGGCAGTGGGCAAAATGAGTCAAAATAGGCCAATGCCAATGAAAAGGAGATGAAGAAGCTGCAGAAAAGCTGTGTGGCTATCACTGCTATTAAACTGAACCCTATAAAAAATATATATCAGTTTGTGAAAAAGTTGGAAGATACAGTACCACATTTTAAAATCATATTAAAAAACCTATTTAATAAAGAACCTGTGAAAAATCAAACATAATTTATATAATTAACAATGACACAACTGGTTGACATTCAGTCAGCTGCATGTTTATTATCTTTATATCTATTTCTATATTTGGTTTACCCAGAGCAGACCTAGCTGGCTCAGATGTCCCGGCTGACCTAACAGAAATAGCAGTTAGTGTCCTCCTCCAAGCATGTTGAGGTGTCTAGTTCAGGAGAAGTGGAACTTCATGGAGGATGTATGTGCTATGTGTTTGGATTTAGGGGGAAAAACTAAACCTTAAACAGTAAGTAGACAAACAGGGAGCAAATGAAAGGAAAACCAATAAAAATGGTTTTAAGTGTTATACAGATGAGATGATTTGGGACAGGTTGTTGGGGTAATGCAATATCATAACAGTTCCTCTGCTATGTTAGTCTAAATATGCCCTGCCATTGATATGAACTATTCATTTCTGCACCAGGAAACCAGACCAGGATGCATTCTTTGTCTTAGGTATGGAGGCTCTTGAAAAAGTGTGTAATTGTGTTCACTGCGGCTCAAATATAAAGTGATGTCCACACACATTCCCAAACCAATAACTATGCAAATGATACATGGGATTCATTTAGACCAAGAGGATATACTATGTGGCCAAAAGTATGTAGACACCCCTCCTAGTTATTGAATTCAGGTGTTTTAGTTGCATTTATAGCAGACAAGTGTATAAACTGTCAGAGGTTCATCTGGTTCTTCCTCAGATCACTTTTGGTAGGTACTACCCAGAACTCCACTTGACCCTTCAGGGGTCCTCATGGTGTGGCTCTACATTATAAAAATGTGACCAGAATAATGTCAGTTTTAAGCCATAGTCCCCCCTTTGTATTATATCGACATCAGGAACATATTGTAAGCTCCCCTCAGGGTTACGTGATAAACACTTTGGATCTCTTTAATTTTCCACAGTTCTTTATTCTGCCAAGAAAACGAAAGACCTCCAGCACGGCACCTTTTTATTGGGCGCTGTATCTACAGTGAGGCCTGGGACAATCTCCTGAAAGCAGACACATCTAATCTCCCATCTCGTCTCACTGCCTTTGAGTGAAGGAATATTGATTATTCCCTTTCGTCAGATAAGTGAAATGATTTTCTTTTGTTAGGCGGTGCGGCGCGACAGGAGAGAACTATCTGGAATTAGCATACATATCAAAGGTTATGCAAAGTAAAGGTACAAAACGTTTCCCTCGCTCCCATCTGTTCATCCCTAATTCCAGCAGGTGGTGTGCTTCTGTTGGTTCTCAATGCATTTGAGAAGATGAACAGATCATAAAGACAGTTGTTTGTGGGGGTTAAAAAGCAATGGCACTACCTGGCCTTTATAACACTGTCCTATCAACATCCATCGCCAAAGTTACTGATGCATCTCCATGATAATTGGCACACCTGGAATTGGGGGGTCTTTCCTAATGATGGATTCAGGATTACAGATTGCAGATTATACTACAGTTGGTCTGATTGGTTGAGAAGCATTCCTCCCAGGCTGTGGGTGATAACAGCACTTTTAACGGCACCGTTGTCCTGAGCACCAGCTGCTATTTCCTCTCACTTTGTACTTTATCTTCAACAAAATGTATATCCAGTAACTCAGGTCGACCTACCTGTATAGCGATGGTCAAGGATGATGCCTTGAAGAGCTGCTCCACCACATTGGCCACTCTCTGGGTGGTGGTGAACAGGTCAGCCACTTCATCCGGTCTCAGGTCCCGAAACCGCTCCACCGGCCTTAGTGGACACACTAAGACATCTGTAAGTGACTGGTCAAGGATAGGCTTGATAAAATTACAGTAACACAAATGTAGATTAGGGTTATGGGTAGGTTAGGTTAGATTAGGGTTAGGGTTATGGGTAGGTTAGGTTAGGTTAGGGTTAGGTTTAGGGTTAGTGTTATGGGTAGGTTAGGTTAGGTTATATTAGGGTTAGATTAGGGTTATAGGTAGGTGAGTTTAGATTAGGGTTGGGTTT
The DNA here is from genome assembly GCA_037576955.1 of Lepidarchus adonis. Classification (NCBI taxonomy): domain Eukaryota; kingdom Metazoa; phylum Chordata; class Actinopteri; order Characiformes; family Lepidarchidae; genus Lepidarchus; species Lepidarchus adonis. The sequence continues at coordinate 15,942,130 of JBBIGC010000131.1, forward strand.
AGGGTTAGGGTTATGGGTAGGTTAGGTTAGGTTAGAGTTAGGGTTAGGGTAATGGGTAGGTTAGGTTAGGGTTATAGTTATTGGTAGGTTAGGTTAGATTAGGGTTGGGTTAGATTAGGGTTATGGGTAGGTTAGTTTAGATTAGGGTTAGGTTTAGGGTTAGGGTTATGGGTAGGTTAGGTTAGGTTAGATTAGGGTTACGGTTAGATTAGGGTTAGGTTTAGGGGTAGGTTAGGTTAGATTAGGGTAGGGTTATGGGTAGGTTAGGTTAGGTTAGGTTAGGTTAGGTTAGGTTAGGGTTATGGTTATGGTTATGGTTATGGTTATGGGTAGGTTAGGTTAGGTTAGGTTAGGGTTAGGGTTAGGGTTATGGTTATGGTTATGGTTATGGGTAGGTTAGGTTAGGTTAGGTTAGGGTTATGGTTATGGGTAGGTTAGGGTAGATTAGAGTTTGGGTTAGATTAGGGTGAGGGTTATGGGTAGGTTAGGTTAGGTTAGGGTTAGGGTTAGGGTTATGGTTAGGTTAGGTTAGTTTAGGTTAGGTTAGGGTTATGGGTAGGTTAGGTTAGGTTAGATTAGAGTTTGGGTTAGATTAGGGTTAGGGTTAGGATAGGTCAGGTTAGATTAGATTAGGTTTAGGTTTGATTACAGTTTAGGGTGAGTGTTAGGGTTAGGAAGTGAACCTTTCATTTCACTGCTTGTTGTATGTGTATAACTAGGCATGTGATAAACATCTTCAACCTTGCAACATGTCCAAAACACAGAGTAACCACTTCCCCTCACCTTGGTAAAGAAAATTGTCTAATATTAAGTTTACACTAACTCACCATTCATAAATGGCTTGTTTGAATTGTAAGTAGTGGCTCTTAAATGGTATCAAGCACTAATTTGTAAAAATGGTATGACATTTCAAATATCACAGGGCTTCCTAGATACCAAACAGCTCAACATGCTTGGAGCAGAACATTGCCAGCAAATTCTGTTATTTCATCATTATTCCATCAGACACCTATGTTTACCAATGCTGCATGGATTAACTGAGGAGAAGATCATCTGATGCACTCAGAGAGAGCAAGTCCAAGTACACCCTCAGAAACTATGGCAATGTGTGGTCTGATATCAAAAAGCAACAAAAGTTTGTAAAATGTTCCTAAAACAAACAATCATTAAGATGACAGCATGACATAAAAACCTTTACGTAAAATAAACTGAGGAAAACACAAGAGCTAATTAATAGAAAAACAAATCTGGGAAGCTCCAATCATCCCAAGTTATTTCAATAAAAATGAAAATAAACTGATTATATCAGTCACCAGATCACTGTTTATCAATGTCTGTTGCAACTTTAATATTAAAAATACTAATAAAATCATTTTTATCAGGATTTTGAGCACTGGTAATAGCTCTTCTGTCATGCAGTCACACAAAGAAGAAAAAAACATGAGAGAAATTGTTCAATTTTAGACAAAACATTGAATAAGCCTGGATTCTTTTCCTGGAGTAAATGGAGAGCTTTCTGGCCATAACCACAGCAGTGTGAGGCACAGACAGGAATAAAGGAGAGATGTGAACCCTGTATTCTTCTGGGCCTGCCCTGAATACTAATGAAGAGTCCCATACACACATACACACACACTGAACAGAAATCACAGTACCAGTCAAGCTATTGGAATATAAATGGCTCTGATGGGGGTAGATAGGCTCAATTTGAAATGGAAATGGATGACCGATCCCGATAAGCATCACCAATCAAGAAAGAAAGCTTTTGAGCACAGCATCGCTAACATACACTACAAAGAGTTGCATATATTAAGTCACTTTTATCAGAAACATTGTATCAGAATTATTTTGGGCCGCTAAACCTCACTCACTTTCATTTCCTAGCCTCCACCTTCCCCTCTTGAAATCAAAGCATTGGAATTAAATTCTTCACGGGGATGGGGGGTGATGGGGTGGTTACTCCTAAATAAATCCAACCAAGACGCACAGTGCTTTGGAGGCAGAAAGGTCACAGAACATATTGCTCAGGAAGTTTCAAAATCCACAAGACATAGCGGAGCAGCACAGAGGAAAATAATCAAGCCTCTGCAGCTATTTGGAGAGAAGAGCTTGCTAAGGTGCTACCACTTAAGGAGTAAATGTCCAAGGGATGAAAAACATGTTGCACCTGCCTCGCGGGTCATTGGATCGATAGCCATGTACAGACTACTTCTCCTCCCAAGAAAAAGTCCAAACCATTTCTTGGAAATCGGGTTTTAGAGCACTCAGACAGACACAGAGCACCTTACAGAAGCTTACACCATGCTAGCATGAGCTCAGGCCTCGTCAATATCAATAGATGCAATCATGGAACAGAACTCTACTTGGAAATGTGACCTATTTTCACTGGAACGAATGTTAGGGCTGAAAGATTAGTACTTTTGATTTCAGTGCAATGAGAGATGCATTTTTTTGTCTGTGGGCAGCACAATAGTGAAGCGATTAGCTATGTTGCCTCACAGGTACAATCTCTCCCAGTGTTCAGGTGTTTCTTCCGGGTGCTCCTGTTTCCTCCCAAAGTCCAAAGGATTGTGGTTTAGGTTGACTGGCTGCTTTACACTGCCTATAGGTATGAATGAGTGTGAATGGTGGTCTGTCTCTGGGTTGGCCTCCTGTCCAGGGTGAACCCTGCCTTGGGCCCATTATGATCTGGGATCAGTTCCAGCTTCCCGCTATCTGAAATGTATAAGCAATTTGGAGAATAAATGACTGAACATTAGCAACTGTGTTCTCTTAACACAGGAACAAAATGATCTGGCAGAGGATGTTCAGCATTCAGGTGTCAAACTAGTTTTAATCTTAACCATTTTATCTCTGCTATGTTGTGTTATTTGACCATGTATCTAAATATACAGTTGAGCTCATAAGTTTTCATAACCTGACAGAGTTTATGATTTCTTGGCCATGCCAGAGAATTTGAATGACAACACAAAACCTTTTCTTTCACTCATGGTTAGTGTTTAGCTGAAGCCATTTATTGTCATACAACTGTGTTTACTCTTTTAAAATGATAATGACAACAGAAACTACCCAAATGATCCTGAAAAGTTTACACACCCTGGTGATTTGGTTTGATAACATGACCACAACTTGACGCAAATAGGTTTGAACAGCTTTTAAAGGAACCATCTTCACCTGTGATCTGTTTTCTTGTAATTAGAGGTTGTGTATAAAAGGTCAATGAGTTTCTGGACTCCTGACAGACACTTGCATCTTTCATCTAGTGCTGTACTGATATTTTGCATTCTAAGTTATGGGAAAAGCAAAATAATTTTCAAAGTGTCTGTGGGAAAAGGTAGTTAAACTCTATAAAACAGGAAAGGGAAAATATCAAAGGAATTTAGAATGCCAATCAGCAGTGCTCAAACTTTAGTTAAGAAGTGGAAAATTAGTGGTTCTGTTGAAACCAAACCACTCAGGTAGTAACATTTCAGTTAAAACTGCCAGGAAAGTTGTTAGGGATGCAAAAAAAAAAATACAAATAACTTCAGGTCAAATACAGAACTGTGAAAAAAATGTGTTTTTTTCAAAAAAATTGGCTGTTTCAAGATGCACAATAAGGAGGCAGTTGAAGAAAGATGGGCTGCATGGTCAAGTTGCCAGAAGAAAGCCATTATTATGCAAATGCCACAAAGTATCTCGCTTACAATATGCCAAACAGCATAAAGTCATTTGGAGTGATGAAACTAAAATTTAATTTTTTGGCCACAACCATAAAGGCAACATTCGGAGAGGAGTCAACAAGGCCTATGATGAAAGGTTCACCATTCCTACTGTGAAACACGGTGTTGGATCGCTGATGTTTTGGGGTTGTGTGAGCTACAAAGGCACAGGACATTTAGTCAGAATTGATGGCAAGATGAATGCAGTAGGTTATCAAAAAAATACTGAAGGAAAATTTGCAATCATCAGCTACGCATGGGTCTTGTTTTCTCCTGTGCTGTACAATCTTGTCCTGCCTTGTCTTGTACTTTCTTGAACTGCCCTATACTGTCTTGCACTGTACTGTGCTGTCTTGTACTATCCTGTCTGGCCTTGTACTGCATTGCACTGTACTGTCTGGTCTTGTACTGTCCTGTCTTGTCTTGTACTGCCCTGTGCTGTCTTGTCTGGTCTTGTCATGCCCTGTACTATCCCATCTTGTCTTGCACTATCCTGTACTGCCATGTCCTATCCTGTCTTGTCTGGCACTATCCTGCATTATCCTGTACTGTCCTGTGTTGTCTTGTATTATCCTGTCCTAAGTTGCACTATCCTGTCTTGTACTATTCTATCTTGTCTTGCCCCATCCTGCATTATCCTATACTGTCCTATGTTTTCTCGTATTATCCTGTCCCGTGTTGTCTTGTACTGCCCTGTCCTGTCTTGTCTCTTCCTTCTCGTCCTGTCCTGTCCTATTCTATTCTATTCTATTCTATTCTATTCTATTCTATTCTATTCTATTCTAAAGCACTTATAATTTCCACAGGGTTTAAGATTGACACCCCCATAAATACATGTTCCTGGATCATTTCACATCATATAGTTACATATTTAAAGTGCTTATACAGGATAACTCTGCAGCAACTATTAAAATGAGTCTTTCTGTTGGTAACTGAAGATATGATGCAGATGCAACATATAGAAAAACGCTGGAGTATTGATATTGCCTCAGTAAATCACAGGACATCATATGTGTATAACATTAATACATTTATTACATGCAGCAAAAACATCCCTCCAGCGCCTGAACATTAATATATCACCAATGTCATAAATCCACAGGATAAAGTAGATACATCTAGTCAGCCAGATAAAAGAGACGCTTGAAGCAGCTACTTGGGAGTTCAATGAAAGCGAATCGTCACCTCGCCTGACAGGCATAAAACATCGGCCCGTTGCTCTTGGAGGGAGATGATTACATGCCGGGGTTTCACGCCACAATGGACACGCCGGAGCCAGGCTCCTCCCTGGAGCCTGCGAGAGTGGCAAAAATGATCAGTCTCCACTGCTTTCATGTTCGGCCTGGCGGAAGGAAATCAGATATCATATTAACTGATGTCTTCCCTCCCCACTGCAGGCAGCCACAGAACAGTCACCAGGGAAGAAAAATTAGGACCCAGCTTCAAAAGAACAGACAAGGCGAGAGAGCAGGACGAGGAGGAGCAAGAGGAAGGGTTGTAAGAGTTTAATCACAACAGTTTCACAGTATGCATAAGTCTCAATCAGCCTCCCTAACACAGCCTCAGTGTGGGTGCAGTCTTTAGCACTTCTCACAGCAAGAAGGTCCTGGGTTTAATCAGTTTAATCCGGGTTCTCCGGCTCCCACTGTCCAAAGGCTTGTGGTTAAGGCTATCTGCCTATTCTAAACTGCCCATAGGTGAGTGTGTGTGAATGGTTGTCTGTATCTGTGCTGCCCTGTGATGGGTTGGCATCCTGTCCCGTGTGAACCCTGCTTTCTGCCCATAGTCATTTAGGATCGACTCCAACTTCCTTGTGGAATATACTGGATAAGTGGTATTTAAAATGAATGAATGAATGAATGAATGAATGAATGCATAATAAATGTGTCCTAAAAATTTATAATGAAATGACCTTTGTATTTTTTTTGTATTTTTGTATTTTATATTTTTCCCAGTCAAATGCAAAATATTCCAACATTTAAATGGAAATTTCATTGACTTTTCCCATTTTTTATATTATTCTGTCATTCAGGTCTTGATATTGAGTCATAGGGCAAGAATTATGCTAAGTTGTGTTATGTTATGTTACCGTGTTAGAAAAAAATCCCATTCAAGTCCATTTTGGTCACAATATACTTAAAATATTGGATGTGCCAACAATTGTAAATGAAATTACTTTTGTATTAAGTATGGTTTCAATAAGCCAGACATTTGTTTTCTAGTTAAGCTAATATACAGGTTTCCTCAGTTGAATAAACAAAATTCCAACATGTAAATAGGAATTCCACATTTCTGCATTATTTAGGCCCTAATATTGAGTCATAGTTCATTGTACATAAATCTGATTGACTGACTTCTTGACAACTGTGAGTTTATTTACTATACAATATGAGAAATGAATGAGAATTTATATGCAACAGAAAATGGTATAATAATGTTAACAGGGAGCAAACAATATTTAGTTCCTATTCTGCCTTAAAATGCTCCAAATGTTCCACTAAAAAACCAAAAGCTTGGATAATCCAGATGCAAATGATAGTAAAACACTGACTCAGATATCGGGCACTGTACTTCATAACCAATTAGTAAAATGACTTTCATTGAGGATGCTTTTAAGGACATTAAATGCTTCATTGGTTCCTATCTGTGGTTTCACCCCTGTAAACAGCAATGCGAGACATACACAACAGCCATTGAATGTTGGAATTGTGTGGAAACTGTAAGGGGAAGGCATCAGAAGAGAGCAAAGAAGGAGAAGAACAAGGGAGGAACATGCTAGATCTTTGGATGCTGTTTTGTTTGAGTATAGGTGGATCAAGTAATTGCTTTCTAGAGACTACTTTGAGCTTCCACATGACAGCAACAGAGTCCTTCAGTCAAGATCACAGCAAAAAGAAAGGCTCCTCCAAATCCAAGGCTTTCAAGTGAAGTGAGATCTCAAGCAGCACTGCCTGGGCCTTTTAAAGTCAAGTTTGTTGGAACGACAACAAAGAGCAAGGAAAATATCAGTAACGTGGGAACATGTCTCGAATCATCTTAGCAGCACTTTTGGTTTGGCAATGGCGCCAATGTTTCTATCTACACTTTGCCCACAGAGGTATCCTCTCATAGCAAATTGGAGGTTAGATTTGTCAATGGGAACTGTGAGGTGATCTGCAAAACAAAGTTAAGGCTCCTTTGAACACCTCTGAAGAACCATTCCATCATTGTTATGTACTTCGGTTTTTGTCAAACATTCAACCTTGTCCAACAGTTGCTATGAAGGAGTATCTTTGTCAGGAGAGCATGGATATTTGGAGCTGAAAAGTCCTTTGGAGGTATTTACATGACCTTTTGGGCCCAAATTTCAGATTTGCATCACTTTTTCATATCAATTTCCACATCGCCCGCATTCATGAGGGTGCTGGCGTAATTTTCCCCACCACTCCCTAACTCCCAAACCCCCACCCTTGGGAGAAGCTAGTGCATGTTTCTAATTCAATCAATCAATTCATAGCAAAGAACTGTGTAACTACCCCAGCAGATGGACACTACAGTCCACTCCTGTCACTCACACTTAAAATTTCCCTCTCTGTTGCTGCAGTTGGATGGAACCAATCGTATACTGCTCCATTTGATTTCGGAATTAGATTGAGCCATTTCCAGATGCCACTAGTGAGACTAATAGCGTTGTTACTCCCCAGAACTGCACAATAATAACTCATTTAAATATCTGAATATGCAGATGAACTCACTTCAGCTACTAGTTCTATACAACAATCTCCAATGGAAGTAAATGCGACATAATTTCACTATGCAGCGATATTTTACCATATAAAGCAATGTTGCTCCATCTGTGTTGCCTGACCCAACACCTTCTTCTACACCTATACGAGGAGATGGAGACTTGTGCTGGCTACAGATAAACACTACTCTGATCCTATTATTATCTGTCATAACAGTCATTTGATCGCTTACATCTCATTTTCTCTCTCGCTCTCTAGGCTCAAGGTCCATGTAATAGGAACCCAGGCTGGAGATTGCCTTTACATTGCAAATGCAATCACGCTAGTGTGGAAAAACATCTGCCCTCGAACCTTATCATTTTCTCCGTTGATGCTGACATTGTTTAGGGCTTTCTTTTTTTGTGTGCGTGTGGAACTGGCAACCCCTATCCCTTCACCTATTTTACATTATGTGTGAGGAAAATGAGAAGCGGGATTAGATACGCAGAGAAAATACACAAACAAACACATAAATAAATAAGTGAATAAATAAAACAAACTAAAGGCTTCTGATTAAGCCTTAAAAGTGCATCTGCGGGCAATCCGAAATTAAAACCACAGCCAGTGCTGTCAAGAGAGCAATATTTAATATAACAATTAGTGCCCAACTGACGATGTGCACCCCCTTTAATAGAGTGGGATTGATGGTTACGAGTATGCGGTCGCAGGCCAGAATGTCAATATGCTAGTCAACACAACCTGTGCACAGCAGCTGTGGCTAATCACCAGTGGGAATGAACCTGAAGTTGAACCGTGACCCTTTACACAGCAGTTGCAGGCTTTAGCCGTTCTGACTAAAGCACTGCTTGTCGAAGTGCAGTGCATGGAGTGTCCTCACTACTGTATGCTACTGTATATGCAACACTTAACAGTAAAGGTGCCAAAACTTTCTTTCGAGAATAGCAATAAGAGAAAGTCTTTGTGAGTGTGGACTTTAACATTTGATTTATGTTCAAGCCAAGAACCATTTAGGCCTTTCTATTACCCCTGCTCCCTGCTTAGCTTTACTTTACTTAACAGTTAGCCTTATAATGCAGTCAGATTAAACTGGACTGAGGTGTTAAAGTGCTCACATCTCAGATTAAAGTTCTGTGTAAAGATAAATGCTAATTCACGCATTCACATTATTCTTCATATTTATTTTTTTACTTTATTTTTACTTATTTTCAATGTGTGTATATATATATCCAATATATATATATATATATATATATATATATATATATATCCAAACCAGGAAATGAAATAATTTTACGTCCACATGAAATATATATTTACGTCCACACTCAACATCTTTTAATGACAGTTTCTCATGTGCTATTCTGAATACTTTTATATTTTAATGAACTTAATCTTTCAGAAGAAGTATTCCTGGTGCTACCAGCTAGTCTGAACTGAATATTTTATGGAGATAGCAATAGGTAAGAGTGCAGTGCAAAAACACTCTGTGTGTGAATCACAAATTCACATTTTTGCCACCATGCAATTCCCAACTCATAAGGACAGGGTCAAAATTTGGACCGTCTACAGGTCCCAGAGACTCTGAGAACCAATGTTTTTTATTTTTTTAATAAAATGTGCACGGCTTTAAATAACACTTTGGCCTCTTTATTTTTAAGAGAGTATTTCCTCAGGTTGGTGACAGGGATGAAACAACTTGGACGCTTTGGGGTGGATCAGCACTGAATCACTCAACTAATCCCATTATTCTGGGTGTTTATTTTTGTTCCTTTCCACAAGGAAGAAAAGCAAGTGGGTGAAAACTAGAGAGCAGACTTTTCCACCCTCCCAAAAACAGCTCAAGTTTTGACGCTTAATATAGCTATTTGGGACGCCAAAGTGGACGCCTCTGGACACAAGCTGCGAGATGTGCGCTGTTACCCCAGGATGAACACAGCAGGCGAGAAATGAATCCTACTGCCTGCAACCCCACCCCATCTCCACCTCCTCCAAATACACACACTTCAAGCATAAAACTGTCAAAACAAAGGGCTTGCCTCGCTCAGGTAGCCATCCAGGCTGTCTAGCTGATTAGAGCTGAGCAAAAACGGTCAGAAAAAAAGTCTTAGCCTTCAAGTGTGACACCACACTGTAGACAAAAGCTTTATATGGAGGTTTCTTCTCAAATCTGCTCTGTGTTTATGCAAAACTGAGCGAGAGAGGCATTAAAAGGAAAGTTATTGAATTTTGTAGAATATTAGAGTATTACATTAGTAGATATAATATTGTAAGAAAAATGAAAATATTCAAAAACAACTAGAAAAAAAAGACAGCATTAATAGTTGAATAATAATGTTAATATCAATCATGCAAATAATGCTAATAATAACAATACAAATTATAATAAGCAGAATATGAATTTGTATTTTTCATCTAGGTATTAAAACGAAATATCTTATTATCTATTAGAGAATCAGATTAATGGATATATTTTTAATAGAATATTTTAAATGTGTTGAATTTTTTTTTTAAATCAGAAATTATGGTTGTAAACTAGAACAAATAATAACAACATTAGTAGTTTAATACTAATAATAATACTAATAATACTAATAATAATCACCAAATAAACTGCAAAGTTGCTTATAAAAGGTACAGTACTAGAATATATTTTTCATATTCTTATAGAACATTAGTATAATACAAAGAATATTTGATAAAATACCAAAAAAATCCTTCGTTGAAGATCTAAACTGAGCTATTTTAGGTTTTTCAGGTTTTTACAAGTCTGACGTGACACCAGTGGTGGTTCGGTCGTGGTGTGGTCTCCTGAAGGTCAGCTCTAGTTCAGGGCCTGGCTTGTTCTGGTGCTGAAACCTCTGCTTTCCATGTCTCACTTCCTGCTTCTCCTTATCAAATGATTGTCATTTTCCCCACATCAGCACACACGCAGGAGGAAAGAGGAAAGACAGAATCTGCACATTTACACCTCATCCTCTTAATGAAGAAAAAACACCAAGACAGAGAAACACTAGATACACTAGAAAAAACTATAATGATCACAATTAGACTTAAAGAACGGTAATTACGTTGTGGAGCACAGAGTGGGCGGGTGGTGGGTGTACTGAGGTGTGTATGTGTGTGTGTGTTAGAGGGGAAGAGTGCTGGTAGGCGAGGCGTGGAGGTGGGTTGCTCTTGGAGGGATAAGGGGGCTTGGACTGACATTGAATGGCTTCATGTTACGAGCATCATTGTAGCATTATTAGGATCTGGGATCCAGCTCAATGGGTGTGTGTAGGTTTGTAGGGAACGAAAAAACCTCACAATGCCATTATCCCTTTGATAAAGTGGGGTAGAGAGAGAGATAAGATCAGGAGGATTTAACCGCAAAGCATAGCCAATCATAAAGACCCCAAAATAGAGCTGTCCTTCAGGAACCGGCTTCCAAACCGACCCACTCACTCTGTAATAAAATAGCTTTACTCTGAACAGAGAATCAGAAAACAATCAACGGAACTGAGTGTTATTAAATGTAATTTACATTCTGACAAAATGCAGCACATTTACAAGCAAATGGTTCATTAAGAAATGACACGTTCTTGTTCAAGGCTAATTATATTTGCAGCTTTATTTGTATATTTCTTAGTAAGTTGCATTTAAATATGAAATGCTCTCTAAATAAAGTCTATTATTACTTTACCACACCTGTCAACCCAGGTTTCTCCTCCTTTCCTGTTATTTCCCAATTTGTCACATATTTTCCTGGATTCTCCCATCATTCATTCATTCGTCCAGAAGTCTAATCCATTGCAGGTCATGGGGAAGCTGGAGCCGATCCCAAACAACCATTCACACACACTCACGGGCAATTTAGAGTAGCCCATCAACCTAAACCACAAGCCACAGAGGGAGGAAACCGGAGAACCTGGAGGAAACCCACACAAACCCAGGAAGAGCTTTTACACTCCACTGGAACCCAGGACCTTCTTGCTGTGAGGCCACCACTGCACCACCACTCCGGAAAATTCTTTTTTTTCTCAGTGATGAGAAAACAGGAGAAGCCAGAAAAATCTCCCTTGCAGGAGCCAACCAGAAACGACAAAGACAAGTGGACACTTTCTTATGTTCCATGTAGCTACTCTCATCAGCTTCAGCTCCGCCCACAGAGATATTACTCATCTGATTTCTAATCAGTGTTAAGCACCATCAGGATTTTTCAGTTGCATCTCGATTGGCTACTTTAATGCCACAGCCATTGTTTTTAAAGCCTGGTTTTATTTTATCTCCTCCTATTATTCATTCATTCATTCATTCATTCTCCAAACCATGTATCCAATTCAGGTCATAGAGAAGCTGGAGCTGATCCCAACTGACTATGTAAACAATGCAGGTTTCATCCTGGACAGGAGGCCAACCCATCACCCACAAACACACACACACTGCACAACCTTCTTATTGTGACGTGACAACATTAACCACTGCACCACTATGCCACCCTATTATGCAAAAAAAAAATTAAATAATGATAATGAAGAAAACAAGACTGTAATACAACAGTGGCAAGGCATGTTTATTTACATACATATATAGCACGTTGTCATTCAATGTACTTTACAGATGTAAAATAAGCATTTAAGGCAACAATCAAAGAAAGATTTACAAGAGGGATATAGTGGAAAATAGAGATAAAACATAACAATTAAATAAAATAGAGCAACAGTTTAACTAAAGGCTGTGGAAAATAAAGTTGCTTTTAGTTTCTTTTTAAAACTAGCAACAGTCTCCATGTGGAGTCGATTCCAGCTGCATAATGACTAAAGGCCATTTCACCCCATTTAGTTGCAGCTCTGATTTCCTCAAACATCGTAGAGAAGTATTTTGGGCCCAAACCATTGTCTGAACTCTGTAGCTGATTTGAAGCCTTGTAGAGACTTGAGAGCTGGAGTGTTGGGCTCTCTTCTCTTGTTTTTGGAGAGAATTCTAGCAGCAGTGTTTTGGATAAGAAGCCAATGAATAAAGCAGAGGGCGCCCAAGAGCAAGTCTTAAGAGCTAGGAAGTTACCGATGTTAATTAAACTCTGGAAAGAAGACATACACACAGTAGCTAGTTAGTGAGATTTCCTCACCAGTTCACCAACACACACTTTGTTCTCTGCAGGTGTGTTTTTGTTGCAGCGCTATTTCGAAAAATTGTCTAGCCCTACACATGCATTGTGCATGTTTGCTAACAAAAATCCTGCCGCACAGAGCTTTTAGACAGGAAGATAGTGTTTTGTCTGAGTTGGTGGAGATAAAAAAGCACACAGAGAAATCCCATATCTGCTAATACACATGCTCCATTTCCAGTGTCACTGCTGTTCCAATGAAAATCCTGGGTATGATTGAAGACACAGCATCCTGCAACTCAAGGTTGATTTTGTGAGATTCCCTGACCCATAACTCCACTCATCAGCACTCTGCACACCCTGCTGCCCCCTCAGGTTAATGGCGGTGAATGCACGCACACACACAAACACACACGCACACACACACACAGCTTCTGTCTCACTTTTCCAAAGACAGACGGCTCCAGTTTGGCCTACACAATCATCCTTCACACATGATTAGCAAGGCAAATAGGCAGGAAGGTGAGCACATTTCGTGAAGAAGGTCCTAGACATGACATCTGGAGTTGCCTTATGAAAGGGAACAGTTCAAAGCTGTAGATCATCTAACGCTCGTAGAGGTACTAACGGATGCCAAGCCGCACTGAAGGCTTAGATACTCCATCGTCAGAAAGTCTGGTGAGTTTCATGCGTAATTGTGAGGAAGACCTGCCTCCTTTTTGCAAAGAAAATAACCCACCACAGACAGAAGGGTGGGCCAGAAAAAAGGAATACTGTCATCCAACCCTGAAAAACTCATTTCAGGGAGGTACCATCCTGGACAGGAGGCCAACCCATGTCAGGGCAACCACTCACACCTACAGACAATGTAGAGCAGATTCATCTAAACCGTAGGAAACTGGAGCACCCACACCAATACTGGGAGAGATTGTACACTGCAAGTGGAAAGGCAGCTTTGGCCGACCTGGGGATTGAACCAGGACCTTCTTCTGTGAGGTGATAAACCACTGCACCAATGTGCCACCCACTATATGATATTAAATAATATTATATTGGCTTTGTGAACAGTCAATCACACCCAAAGTGCACCATTTAACCCAGTCACATGTAGAGCACTGGGCAGCCATCCACAGCACTTGGGAAGCTATGTAGTGGACGATACCTCACTCAAGCGTTCCTCAGTGGTCCTCAGTGGTGGCTTGAACGTACAACATTTCAGTCAAGGTCCTAACCACAAGCCACCACTACACTCATTCATTTTTTATTTGTTTTTCTTTCTATTACAATTTCAAGTTACATCTGTCACTTGGTCTCTCTCTCTCTCTCTCTCTCTCTCTCTCTCTCTCTCTCTCTCTCTTTCTCTCTCTCTAATGTTCTCAAATAAAAAAAAAATATCGTCATGTAGAATTTGTGGGTGTCAGGGAGCTGCTATCAGTGCCACCATGAAGGTTGAGATGTTTGATGGATACCACAAAACAAACCCAGTCCTAACGAACGGTCAGCACACAAGAAGTAATACAGTATCATGGAAAACCCACTTAATGCAACAAGAAAAACTTCAATAACTTAAGATTTGATGGTGAGAACTTTTCTAGTTGCTTTTTCAATCCAGTAGCTACTGTATGTCCATCTGAAGGCCTCGGTCACAGTGGTCACTGTATTCCCCTTTGTAAAATTCAGACAGTTGGAGCTAGTTTAGCTTACTATACCCATCACATTCGGCATCGGAGCCTGAGCCCATTTTTTAACAGTATAATTCCAAAAGTGCACTTTCATTGATTTCAGTAGAAATCAGAACAAGTTACCATCCAATCTTGTGGATTTTTAAAAAAAGAACAATTTATTTAAATGGGATTTCTAACCTGTTGTAAAATTAACTTTACATTTATAACTTTACAGGCCAACAAGCTTAGCGTAAACTATGAAAAATTGTATTGTCATTGGTTTATGTTCTTGAATAAGCGTGTTTTGTGTATCAATGTCTGAATGGGGGGTCTATCCTTTTAGTGGTACTGAAGATGCCAAACAATCTTCAGTACAAAAGCGCATTTTGATTATTCTTCCAGGACTTGTTTTTTGTGTTTTTACTGTGTACAGATTTAGTTGATTTAGGTAGTCAAACCCATCTTCTGGTTTGGTCTTGTTATATCTGCAAATAGTGCTGCATCTTGACAATCACAGTGAGCAGAAACACTTGATACCAAAAAGAAGCAGCATCTACATTTCCAACCTTTTCACTTCTAGGTGTGCATGAACAATGTTGCAATACCTGCATGTTGTAACAATGAAGGCCACACAACATCGCAAGGCCAGATAACTATGTGCTTTGACAGCAGGGTTAGCTTATAATATAGGCGTCATCCTTGGCAATGCCAGAGAACCAAAGACTTCACACTGTGCTTGTGACTCTGACTTCACTGAGAGATCTGAGCATAGAGTTAAATTGAAGACACAATGCGGAAGAACCCAGCGACAGCACTGCAGGAAGAGCCTGGCATAAGTGGGTGAGATAGTATTGGTACACGGACAGAGTAACCTAGGCACAATACCGACAGTGCAAAAGGAGTAACTGCTTCCCATCATATTTCTTTCAGTGGAACAAAGCCACACCGTACCAACCCAAACCACGCCGCTGGCAGGAGATGTCTGCCTGTTTTAACAGTCTGCTTGCATCGTAGATCTTCTGGGGGGAAAAAAACAATGGCCAAGTCGTTGGAAGGTGGGGGACAGTGGTGAATGATGCATCTCATCTCGGTATAGGCTCAACAGACAGAGATTTGTAAACCCTTTAAGAGCATGTAACTGTTTTGCATTTGATGGATTATGAGCTACACCCATGCATGCTCATGAGAGGACATTTCTTTCATTTCTTTAAGAGCATTTGCAAAGCCTCTCCTGGCCGGTTCATTCCTCCTGTGACCCCCTTTTTGGGGATAAATACTTTACAATTGGTGCATCAATGCGAGTGCCTCCTAATTGCATTAGTATGTATGAAACAAAAGATAAATGGGAAAGAACGTGAAATTCCATGCGTGCCACATTAACCCAGGACTAAAGCCAACCCACCATGAGACGAAGGCCTTGCTGTGTGTAAAATAGAAAAACGAGACACTTTGGCATGCTCTGATATACGACAAAAAATATTACTCAGAGACATACCGCAAGCGAATGATGAATAAACATATTACAGGAGAAGCAGGGTTTGAAATGATGCCGGCATGACTTCATATTTACCCCATAAAGTGACACAAGTCCTTTAAATACTAGGCAGATTTACAGTCGCTGTTCAAGGAGAGCATCTATCTATAAAGTCTTTCATCAAGTGAGCACTGGAGGAGCGATATAAGCCCTGAATTGCCAAACAGGTTTAACATCGATGTTGCCTTAAGGAAGGAGGTCATTGAAGGGGGTGTCTACTTTGAACAAGCTCTCAGTTCCTGAATTTGGATTTCTCAAGGCCCAGCGGAGGCTAATTAGCAGGCAATCAATGTAACGCTTTCTTCTCTCAATAGCAGCATTGGCAACTTCTGAACGTCAGAAAACTTGCAACACAGTTGCTAGTGTTGTTGGTGGGGGACGTCAAGGAAGGAAATTTCTCACGCTATGTCTGGAAGCTTTCAGCATTAAAAAAAGAGAGAGAACGAGAGAGAGTAAGAGAGCGATTTCCCTCCACTTCCATCAATAACGAGGGCAGTTCTCATTCGATAGCGGCCGTCCTGGGTTCGCCTTGCCTGTGCAATTATCACTAAACTGTCAGGTAGGATTAGGGGCTGGTAAGCCTCGGTGAGCGATCAGCAACACAAGGAAAAAAGCCCAGAAGATCTGGAGGAATCAGGGGGTCTTATAGTACATCCTTCAAATGAAGCACAACCTGGGTACTGAGGCAAAGCTCTGGGAATGGCAAAAGGATAATGAATACACCTGTTCTCCTCACAAGCCCTATCTCCCAGGGATCATCGTAAGCTTCCAGGATCCAAAGCATGGATGTAAAGGCTTTAATGATCTCATAAAATAGTTACATAGCATCTATAAGTAAAGCCAGTCCTAAGATGTGACCTTTTAGAGGCATCAAGGACTTTTTCATCTCGTCCTCGTGCTCTTATCCTCAACAAATAGGCAGGAAAAACAAGTAATAATCGTTTGACTTACTGATGCTGCATTTCGACCCAATTGTTCTACTATCGCCATCCAATTCTCAACCCATTGTGGCAGTGATTAAATGTTCAAAACCAATCTGTTGCCAGACAAATGCACATCAGTGATTGCCGTATGTCAGAGGGATGGGCCTAAAAAGGCAAAAAGGTAAGAGCAAATCACAAAGCACCCACTGATTGTGAGAACGAGGCGGCCTCAGAATAATGAGTGCGGGATTAAAACACTCTCAGGAAAGCAGTGACAAATTATGCGGGTTCAGATCAAAGTTTTGTGCTTATTCCCCTGGGTAGGGGCTCTCTCTGAGAGAAAAAAAAAAGCAAAACATCGATCGTGTCAGGTCCATTGAAATTCCATGGCTATACATACAAGCAGCTCCTCAGGAACAACCCCTTAGACCAGAATTGACATTATTGTCTCAGCTAATCGATAGCATCAATTCAAAACTGTCCTTCACATCTCTTATGATCTGATATGATTAAACAAGAAGGAACAACGGTGCAATCAATAAGCCACAGTAAACCCTGAGATGGGATCAAGCTATTCTAAAGAGGAGGCTTGTTTTCCAGCTTTCCTGGGCTGTTAGAGCCAAGAAGCTGCACCAGCAGATCATGGGGTTAAAGCTGTCAGAAATTACACGGCCTCAGAGATGGTGAGATGTCAAGGCATTAAAGCACTTCTGTCAGATTTCTCAAGCAAGAAGACTCTCCATGCTCTCTACTCCAACAGAGGTCAGGTGGTGGCACCTGTCAGAACATCCCTGAGCAACATCAAGGCCCCAAAGCAGTTAGGTCTTCTCTGAAAGCACACACTGTCGCTACTTTAGCAGATGCTGTTTTCCATTGGTGCGTTTTCTTCCCTTTGTGTTTCCCATTCTAATCTTCAACACTGAAACTCGTGTCGTCAGGAATAAAGCGAAAAGAAGAAAGCGTTGTTCTGATTATTAGAGTGCAAAGCGGATGAGTTGAGGCGAGACCTTGGGCTGTGTTTAGCATGTCCCTAAAGGCAAGTCTTCGGGGGTGATGCCGCCATTCTCGTTGTTTGTTCTTGAAAGCTTTGTTAGGGGAGGGAAACAGAGGCGTAGATTTGGGGTATTGCCTTTTCCCAACATCGTTGGAAGGAAGAAATTGAAAGAGAAGAAAGGACTCCCTCCATTTGTGTTTATGCGGTTTAAAGATAGCAGACTGCCGGGACAATGTTCGAATTCGGTCTTTGATGGCAACTGAGACGGATGACAAAATGCTCTTTGTGTAGCCATCTGGTATGGAGATGAAAGTAGAAGAAGCAGAGGAACAATGAATTTGAGCAGAAGAACGGCAGGGCAGCTAATACTGGGAGGACATTCCTGGTCCTGCTGGTTAAAAATAATAATAAAGGAGATCAGTTTTCTTTTTATTATAAGAAATCATTTTGGGGTTTTGCATCCCAGGACCAACAGATTATAGTTGCAACTTGCTCTATATTGAATTTTCCATAAAACTAGAATAAAATAGAGCTATGTCTTCAGTGAGCACGAGTTCATCGGATTGTTGCTTGCTTTTATTGTGTTGCCATTTTTCAATAAGCTGCTCTGAAATGCTTTCAACACTCAGTAGTGGAACAATGCGAGGATGCACTTTATAGTTATAACCCAGAAAACAGTCTTCGCTGCCTTTAAAGAAGAGATCCCTTGTGCTGGGAGATAAAGTACAAAAATGCGAAAATGTTCACGAGCGATAAATATTTGATTAGATCCTTTGTGAGCCGGGATGTAGCGCTGTCATATTACAGTCTTCTCCGCGGGCTTGAGAGCTAGGACTGCCACGCGAGCTCAGGATTGAAAAGGAGACGCGCAACGACAATGTCATCATGTGTGCAACTGGAAAGTTTACAGAGAACAATAAAGATTACAGACAAAAGAAAACCGAAGGAAGAAGAAAGAAGAACATCGGTGAACAGCAGCAACAAAAAAGCATCTGCTCTTAGCAAACAAAGTTGGACCAACCAGTGAAAACGGTTGAAAATTGCTGCCGTTATTCCATAGTAATTAAACAGATATGACATGGCTGTAATACTGCATTACTTAACACAAGCTCCTGGAAAAGGGGGTTGGGGAAATTGATTTGCAGGAAGAAACTTGAGATACTTTGGAGGAAACTTTTAGTTTTTTGTTCCTTTCTCTGTAATAAAAAGGTTCCTTTGCCATAAGGAAAAGGGCAAATCCACCAGGGAAGGCGGCGTTGATCAAAGCATCCAGCCAATGATCAAAAAAAGAGAGAAAAAAACAGCAAAAGGTCCCTAGTGGTGCAAGCCATGTTGTATTCCCTGGCGCAAAAACAACTCTAATGGTAGAAGACTGTGTTCTCCACCGTCCTAGACCCTCCTCGCCCCTCCCGAAAACCCCTCGCTCACTAGCTCCCATGTGCGACACTGAGCCTTGCAGGCAGCGAAGTCAGGAAAACAATCCATATTTTAACCAGATAATGATTTCCGAAGCACAGACACATGTACGCTCGGCCAAAAGTGGTGCCCAGCCCTCCACTACCACCACCCCCAAATATCTGATCTGGCCAGGATTTATTGATGCTTGTTTCCAGACAGTCACACGTCTTCGCTTTCCTAGAGCGAGGAAGGAAGCAGAGAGCGCAAAGTCATAAAAGTTCAACCGGAAAAGTGAAACAGCAGTCTCGCCGAGCCTTAATTTAACGATTTGATACCACCCAAGCTTCTGAGAGGTATGCTGCCCTTATCCCTCAACACTATTCCTCTGGTCTGAGCAAAGCTTCTGCAATAATTTCATAAGACTGACTAAAGCTCTCGCGTGATTGTTTGTGGGGCGACGACTTTGATTTACGGCTCGTTTTTATTTGAAATGGGATGTGGGGAAAGATTGTGTTCCTTGCTTGACGGAATTCTTGATTTCTCTCTTGCAAGAGAAACCACTTTATGCTCCAATCAGTTCTTGGAACATTAAAAAACGAACAAACAACAACAAGGCCACACTCGTAAGACAGCTTCTATGTTTGCAATCCTTTCTAATAATTTCTGTCATTCTCACAGCAAACTGTACATTCCTCCAGACCACAGTTATAAACACTTCACGAACAAGGAATCTTTTATACAAAGATGCACCTTCAACATTTTTCATACACAGTCTTACGCAAAAGTTTGGGTACCCATTGATAACAGATTTTGGTGATTTTGTAATTGAAAAGATGTTAACACAGTCTCTCTAAAACATGGAAAAAATACACAATATTTTCAGCAAACATTGATCAACAGTTTTTTTGCCATGAATTGAACAAAAATAAAAACATTAATATGGCACTGTGCCAAAGCTTGTGCACCCTACATAATCAGTACGTAGTAATACCTCCTCTGGCAGATATCACGCTTTTTAGAGCTAAAAGTCTTTCAGTTCTTGTACTTGGGGTTTTCTCCCATTCTTCCTGCAAAAGGTTCTAGTTCTGTAATATTCTTTGGTCGTCTTGAATGCTCAGCTCTTTCAAGATCTACCCACAAACGTTCAATGATGTTTAAAACAGGGAACTGTGACAAACCTTCAGCTTGCGTCTTGAGGTCATCCATGGTGGATTTCAAGGTTTGTTTAGGATCATTGTCCTGTTGTAGAAGCTCATCCTCTTTTCAGATTCAGCTTTTTTACAGATGGTGTGATGTTGGCTTCCAGAATTTGCTGGTATTTAGTGGAATCCATTCTTCCTTCCACCCGTGTAATGTTTCCTGTGCCACTGGCTGCAACACAACCCCAAAGCATGATAGACCCCATCCCTATGCTTAATGGTTGGCAAGATGTTCTATTCATGAGATGCTGCTCCTTTTTTCTCCAAACATGGCTTTGCAGATTGTGGCCAAAAGATTCTATTTTAACGTCATCAGTCCACAGCACTTGTTTCCATGCATCCGGCTTCTGTTGCATATTTCTGATTTTGGATTTTATGATGGGCACACAGTTAGGTTTTCTTCTGCTGATTCTTCAGTGGAACGGTGCACGACCACTCCTGTATCTGCTAAATCTTCCTGCAGGTTTTTTCAGTCAAATGGGGATTTTGATTTGTCTTTCTAACCAGCCTGTGAGCAGTTCTCTTTGAGAGTTTTCTTGGTCTTTCAGATCTCATCTTGACCTCCACAGTTCCCCTGAACTGCCATCTCTTAATTACATTTCTCATTGTGGAAACTCCAAGCTGACAAAAACTTTTCTATCTTTTTGTAGCCCTCTCCTGCATTGTGGGCATCAATGACTTTCATTTTCAGAGTCTTAGAGAAACCCATGGTTTTTAAGTGTCCACAAGGTCAGAGAATTTGTAAAGCTTTGAAATTGGCACCAGCTGACATTAACTAATGACAGCTGTTGCCATGCATCAGATCTAATGAGCTGATTAAGGTCTGAAACCTTGTAAAAAGAATCTGAGACTAAGGTGCCCAAACTTTTCTACAGTGCCATAATAATGTTTTTTATTTAAAAATTTTGTTCAATTTATGGCAATATTTGGTCATTTTTTCCATGTTTTAGAGAAACTATGTTAACATCAACGGTTGGCCTAGTGGTTAGGACCTTGCCCTTGTGATCAGAGGGTTGCAAGTTCAAGTCCCAACCCAAGCACAACTGGGGGAACCTTGGGCAAGGTACGTTTTGTTTCATGATGGTGCATGTTCACAAAGACAAATAGTCACTTTCATTTCAATTGTCAGGAACCACTCGAATTTCCATTTAAAAATGTAGAGTTATATTAACATTTCACACCACTGTAAACCCTATTTGGGCCTTAAATAGTTCAGCTACCTAATTAGGCCCAACTGTCCTTTTGCACCCATTAAAGGGTTAACAAAATAGTTGCTGCTCTTTGGCGCATTTGCCTCATTGCATATGCATTAACAGTTTCAAAGCACAGAAAACTGGAAGGAAATTATCATTTTAGTAATGTTCACTTCCAAACAATGACTTTTCAAACTACACTCTTGGAGGAGAACACTAGCTGTCGGATCTATACCGTAAGCAAACATACATAGCATAATAATGGGAGATAAGGTTGGGGAAAGGGGGGGGGGGGGCATGATCCTCATCCATATACAGGCTAATTATGCTGCATTGGCATAATTCCCAAGACAAAAAATAGTTGTCCTATTTGAGCTCCACACCATGCAATACCTGTGAAAATGCATTGTGAATGGTACTTTTGCTGATAACGTGGCTGCCACTGTTGCTGCATTTTTAGTTGCTGAAGGACATACTGTTTTAAAATGAATAAATAAATAAATAAATAAATAAATAAATAAATAAATAAATAAATAAATAAATAAATAAAGTATAAAATAAATAATAAAATGAATACATTAATACAATGAATTTATAACTTTTTTCTTTACCACTAGGTTTTGCATCCATAATTATCTGAAAGATTTCCATAAGATGTAGCAACCCCTCAGTTCTTAAAGCTACATATACAGTATAGCACTCGTAGTGGTTTCTCTTGCATACGTCACCGCCTTTGAAGCTCATAGGTAGAGAACGTAATCTGACAAAGTAAAAAAATAAGTAATTACATTTTATTAAAATTATAAATAAAAGTTGACATTTTATCTTAAATCATTTTTTTCTTCTGTGACTAATGACTTATTATATAATAATAATAAAATTCATCCTCAACAAAGTCAAAATCCCACAAAAATCCCATGGCCTTTTTAGCAAGAGTGAGAGAAAAAGTTGTATCAGTTTATTTGTTTGTTATTTAAATTTTGGCACAAATAGCTTTCATTTAAAAGCATATTAGCCAAACAGGTTTGCACAGCACTGGCCATATGTTAATTTCAAAGTAGCGCCTGTATTCATTTACATGAAAGATAGCAGATGAGATGCTAAATTAGCCGTCCCCTCCCACACTTTGACTTCCTGTAATTAGCACCCCTTTTAACAAATCTGGCCCGTAAAGTTACTGGTATATGCATTAGACCAGTAAATGAACCTATGACGCTTGTTACTGTGCATTTAAGACATGTAACTAACTGCTCTAATTAGCTGCTCTGGATTGTTTAATATTTAAAACTGCGCTGAAAAGTACAGAATGAAGTAAATACACTTCAGCCGCAGCAATAAAACTTCCTAAACTTGCTGTACAGCGAATGTGCAGTCATATGCAAAGGTGTTAATAGGTCATAGATAATAATAACAGATAACAGATAATAAATCACATACATGATTCATTTAAAACAGGTGGTTTTTGAATTCTTAGCATTTAGTGTAAGATTTTAATTCTGGACCATTTCATTTGATCCATCCATCACGAACTTCTCACAGTGTAAATAACAGCAAAAATGTCCCATTTTTAAAGAATTACTATTACTATAAATTTGGTTTTATGACAACAACAATATCTCCCCAGGCTTAAACTACTTGATCAGGCGCAGCTCCAGCTCTGACAAGTATACATACAATAAGCAGGACTGTGTATATCTGTCATTCAAAAAAAAAAATCAAAACTCACTTTTTTCACATTATGTGAAGATTCTTCAAACTAAACAGGTTCTTCACACACACACACACACACACACACACACACACACACACACACACACACACACACACACACACACACACAC
>JBBIGC010000131.1:16049845-16061404 GCA_037576955.1 Lepidarchus adonis
CCGGTCCCGAGAATCGAACCTGGGACCCTTCGGTCACAAACCCACTTCTCTAACCATTGGGCTATGGCTGCCACCCAAAAGTAATAAAGTAATATATAAAGTAGTTATTACTCTTTAGTAATAACTAAAGAGTCTGAGGCCAGTTTCTGGGGTGTATCCCTGGTCCGGCTGCTCTCAGCAAGCTGATTTGATATGCACTCAGTGTCAAGTAGCTCATACACTGTAGAGGAGAGGAACATGCTGTGTGGAGGCGTGGTGATCGCAGTTAAGCGCCAGAGACACTTGCAAAAACACATCTTTTCTTTTCAGGGTAAAGCAGCCTCACTGAAAAGATCCTTGTCTAATTGCAAGAATGAGCATAATGTGCTGCACCTCACCCCAAACCATTGTTTGTGTCCTACAGTGAACTAATAAACAGTCTCTGACTGGAATTAAATACAGAAGGTGGAATTTTATTCAAACCTGCCCTTTCTTAACGAATGAATACTACTTTCTTCACACTCTGGGTGAATAAAGAGCACAGCACACGCCAAAGTTGGGCTAGTATGAGTATACGGTGAAGCAGTGGTTGATGCTTTACAGCCAGAAGTCTGAGTTTGATCCTCTGATTGTTTTTTAATCAGCATAATTTACAAATTTGAGGCTGTTTCCATGTTCTCTTAGCATCTGCATGGGTTTCTACCAGAAAAACTCCCACAGTTCTATGCTAAATAGAACTGGCAACCTGTCGAATGTTCCACCTTTGGCCCTACAAGTCCTGGATAATGCATCCTGCTGCACCCCCCACCACCCCTATATATATTTTAAATTAAACTCAATTTATGCTAAGAAAAATCAAATGTTTTACAGGTTACAGAAGAATTAAGAAGTTTCTTTGAATAAAGGTTCTTTAATATCTTCCCATCCACATCAGCAATAAACTGTAACCTTTACACACTCACACACTGTCACATTATCAAAAATAAATGGTGGTGATGCCATTTTTCTCTTAAGAAAAACGAAAAACCAAACAGAAAAATGAACTTAAGAATAATAAGAATACACTCCCCACTCAAAAAACCCTGCAAAAACGGGGGATTGCAGCTGCAGTCTAGACAAATATTCTAAGTGCATTCTGAGTATGTTTCTTAATAGATGTACTGTAATAGTGTACTGTAACTGTAGTACTGTAATACTGGTGCACTGTAATAGAATCCAATACTGAATATATTGAGAAGAGTGTAGTCAGTCATCACCTTTGTTTCAGTCTTTTCTGTGCATTTACAGTCATAACAGCAAAAACCACCTTGAAGATGATTCAACCAATCAGATTTGAGAACCTTCTGTAACAGTAAAGCAGGCTTCCTGTTGATATATTTCATGCACATATTCCAACAAGAATGAGACTACGTTTGCTCCACCGTGACGTCTGCCGTCAAGAGGAAGCTGTGTTTCCTGGTAACATCATCTTCTGTTTGCAAATGAGCCATTCTGGTCTTTTCTGGGCCACAGCCATTGTAGATGAGCCTCTTTCCACTTTTCACCACTGACCTCTGCTACAGCACAGAGGGCTGCCACCTGCAGCTCAACATCAGCAAAACTAAAGAACTGGTTGTGGACCTGAGAAGATCACAATCTCAAGTCACCCCCATATCCATCAGGGGGGTGGAGGTGGAGATTGTACAGGATTACAAGTACCTGGGGGTCCACATTGACAATAAACTGGACTGCTCACAGAACACACTGGCCACATACAGGAAGGGTCAGAGCAGACTGTCTTCCTGCAAAGACTGCGATCCTTCAAGGTCTGTAACACCATGTTACAAATGTTCTATCAATCCGTGGTGGCCAGTGCCATCTTCTATGCTGTGGTGCTGGAGAAGCAGTTTGAAAGTAGCTGAAAGGAGCAAGCTAAACAAACTGACCAGGAAGACCGGCTTCGTTATAGGAGCCAAACTGGACAATCTGGAGACTGTGGTGGATGAGAGGATGTTGGCTACTCTACAGTCTGTTATTGAGGAAGCTGATCACCTACTGCACAGTGTTGTGCTGTTGTGGCAAAAGAGCATCTTTAGGAATAGACTGACCAGTCTGAAATGCTCCACTGAATCCCACAGAAAATCCCTCTTCCCCACAGCCATCAGACTATATAGCTCCTCCCACTTCCACCCAATTTGGTTGTATTAAATGCAGCTCTGTTACTACCGCCTCATGACATCCTCGCATTACAAATATTTCACAAGCCACTTTCATTTTCCAGTTGAAAATATTTCCAAACTGCTGATATTTTTACCACACATTGCCCCAAAGCTCTGTTTACAGCACTGGTGTGATGAATTATGTAAGATAAAAGACCAGCATGGGCTTGTTCATGCTCGAACTGATGAAACAACATGTCATCCACCACTACCTCCACTCTACAGATGACCATCAAATGTGGTGAGCTCAAACCACAAACCTTGTATCCCCAAACTACTGTTCCTTGGTGGGAGGTGTACTAGGTATTTTGTGATGGTTTCAGGTCCAACACTCTTTTTTTCTTTTTTTTAAAGGCGAAATCCCTTAAGTCTTCTGGATATGGACGTTGTCAATAGGTTTTGCATATTGTGGCCACAGAAAGGCAGAGCACCTTCTCAGACACTTACATATTTCCCTTGGTTCTTTATTCTGTGCATGGTTCTAAGAAAAGTTGCACCACAACCGACTGAGTTTAAGACCCACTCTCCGAACAGTGCTTGTATTGAAGCAAAATACAAATACAAACGCATGTTTCCAGCAATCACCAGTTAGAAATGCATCCATGTTGTTCACTGATGTCCCCCCCCCCAAAAGTCAAAGTATGGCGGGACCCCCTCCCATGCCTCGTTTAATTTACTCTCAGTATCAAAAGTGAAAAGGCTTGGCGAACACTTTCTCCAGAGGCTTTTTGGACTCTTCTGTACCCAACCCTTGCTGGTCTTTAATTCAGTCAAGCCAGCACCGTCCTCGCATGCTGTGTACGAACTCATCTTCCGTAGTGTTTTAACCTTTACCTTCAAGCAATTGTAGTTTCTCCAGTTCCTGCACTTTCCTCTAGTACAGCATAATAGCACTTTGCAACGTTCCAATGAAATGATTCTCCATTTCCTTCTGAGTTCCTGGAGCTCATTTAAAGGAGGCTACAGTGGCCTTGGCTTTCTGAACCTCCTCTAGCACTGTGGAGACATGGCCTTTCCTGTATCGAAGGCATATTCATTCTTACAGTGGAGTCAAATTCCAATCATTTCAGGTCATTTTGTGACTCTGGATTTGTGTTAACAGACACTTTTTTGTGGAGCACCCTTGGCTTAATGGTTAGAGAAGTGGGTTTGTGACCTAAGGGTTGTGGGTTCATTTCTCAGATCTAGCCAGTAGGATGAAGTGTCCTTGAACAAGGCACCCAACACCCAACTGCTCCAGGTGTGTGTGTGTTCGCTGCTTCGAATGAGTAAAGAAAGTAAATTTCCATATGTGGAGCAAAAAAGGATTAAAAATAAAGACAAAATAAGACAAAAGGTATTGGTTTCTCTTGCTTTGCTTTAATACAGTCAAGGCAATTACTTGTGATTTTATTTGAGAACATTTTACTAACATTCAATAAAATATGCATTAAGTCTACATTACTATTCCTTTCCATAGCTCTAACTCTAACCTCCAGTTGTTACCTAAACTTAACCATGGTCCTAAGCCTGATAATGACAAGAAAGTCAATTTCACCAAATATTTCACAATTGATACTACAGACCACCTATGAGGGCTTTAATATAGTGGTACTCTACCAGTTGACCAAGTCTGCTTAGAACCAAATGTGATGTAATGTTCATATAATATAAGGTAATGATGGCAGATCCTTCTTTGCCAGAGAGTGTCGACTTGCCAATAAGATTGGATTTGCCATTCTCCAATAACGAAAGCATCTATTTGTCAAGAATATACCCCATCATACATTTAACCCATCCACACTTGGAGCTACCAATAGCACCCGGGGAGCAGTGTAGCAGGACGTCTCTTTGCTCAAGGGTACCTCAGAGGTGTCTGGACCAGGAGTTGAACCTGGGTCCCAAGAGCAAGGTCCTGACCACTAGGCCACTACTGCCCAAGGCCAACACCTCAAGAGTAGCAACACTCAGGAGCTCTGAAATGGATTGCAACAGCTATAGTTTCCACCTAAGCCAGTGGTTCTTAACCTTGTTGGAGGAACCGAACCCCACCAGTTTCATATGCGCGTTCACCGAACCCCTCTTTAGTGAAAAATAAAATAAGATTTTTTTTTCAAATTCAAGACATACTGTAGATATGTGTTTACTGATGCACAAAATGAGTCGTGCATGAACATCACCTTGTTCAAAAAACAAAACCAACACAATTCTGCCTGCGAGACTAGAGTTGTAAATCCTGCAGATAGGAGCTCACTCCATCACGCTCCGTGATACATGTGAATCCATGTTGTACATATTCGTCCGACCACTTTCTTCTTTTGCCCGACATAGTTAATATGGATTAAAATATTAACAAAAAAACCACACAAAGTATTACCACGACAGTCACACGTTGACTACTGAGCTCTAAATTCCCAGCAGCACCTGATTGGCCAAGCAGTGTAGCATGATCATCTGCAGCCAGTGATGGCCAAGCGGGGCATCATCACGAATTTACACCATAATTCGGGTGTGTCCGGACCTCCGCAGCAGAGGCTCTGATGAACCCCTGAGACAGACTCACCGAACCCCTAGAGTTCGATCGAACCCAGGTTAAGAACCACTGACCTAAGCCCTGCTAATTGTTGCTCTCCAGTACACCAGTCCTCTTATATCAGTGTACTGCAACTGCCAATCTCTGGATTCTACGCAAAGACGCCATTTAAGAAAAAGAAGAAGTTATCAAAGTCTTGGCCATAACAATGAGTCCATCTGTATCCAACACATTTAGGGTCGGTTTCCCAGATGGGGACTAAGCTTCGTTATAGACGTTTTCCCTTCAGAGGAGAGTCTCCATTCAGAAAGCTTTGTAG
Organism: Lepidarchus adonis; assembly: GCA_037576955.1. NCBI lineage: Eukaryota > Metazoa > Chordata > Actinopteri > Characiformes > Lepidarchidae > Lepidarchus > Lepidarchus adonis. The sequence continues at coordinate 16,054,854 of JBBIGC010000131.1, forward strand.
CCCATACTAGCCTTAATCCCCATACAGGAAGCTAGCCCTTCAGCATACTTGCTCACAGCGGGCTGCTGAAAGGCGCCCAGTGATCCTAACCGAAAAGAAAACATTTGCGGTGAGAGTTCAACTTTGAGATTTAACTTCAGGTCACAGCACTAAACGCTGTGTGTGTTCAAGCACATAGCCCATAAAAACGCTTTTCACAAGCTCAGTATGATTGTATGAGCAGTTAATAGCCCCAAACTGCAGCAGAACTGCTCTATTGGACCTGTTTACAGTTTAGGCCTGCTCATTAAAAATCCTAATTACCAGCTGTATTGTATTTCAAGATTGCATTCATTGGAGTAGATCTGCCCATGAGCACAAGCAATAATGACTACACCAAGTCAATCAGTTCGTTCGGATGACAAGAAAAGGGCATATAATTTTGGACTCCATTATCTATGGCTACTGCAGTCGGGGAGCAGAAGGAAATACATTTATTTAAGGTGGCGGCTTAATAAAATTTGAATTATGAATTTCATGAATAGAGAGATCCCCCTTCTTTTATTACATTGTGGTAATTGTCTAGTTAATGGATATCTACAAATATAGGATCGACAGCTAGTATTAGCATTTGGAGCCATTGAAGCTACAGAAAATTATACATTTCTTGCCCATACTGTCATTTCTTGTTCATACGTACGGTTGTGTGACGTGACACATGCAAAGTTAAATAGAATAAACTTCAAACTGCTTTAATTCTGAATGGTAACTATGATTTCGCTTCGCTACACTAGCACAAACACGCCATAAACCAGCAAAAATGTACTAAGCACATAGAAGTAAAACTTTTCATCTTGGCAATCTTTAGTAAAAAGGAAAGACAACACAAGTTTCAATAAAAAATACTATTAAAAGCAATAACAATAATTCTTGTGCAAGGCAATCCAATCAGATTTATATATTCTGTAAATTGAATGTAAATTTTTGATCTGCTTGCAGTTTTGAACAATATCGTCACAGCAAATAATCAATATAAAGCACATTTTAAACATTTCTTTCTGAAAAGACAAACTGTTAAAGTCCCAAAGCATTCTGTTTAAATATACCAACCTAGTCCAGTGAGCCCTACTGTCTTAGCCGACTCGGTCCTGTCCTTAACAATGCATTCCTAACATCCTTAATATTTTAGCAAACGAATCAGGTTTTAATATTCAAACATTTTTGTATTTTACATCAAATTCACCCCTTTATTAAGTACTCATCATTTAATATTCATAGTATTATATCAATAATTGTATTATTATTTTATAATAGACATATATAAATAATAGACAATATATATATTTTTTACTTTGTTTTCAGCAGCCTCTATCAAACGCAATGTGATTCCAGAGTTTTCCCACCCAATTTTTGCTTTGATTTCAGGATGGTGTGAAAGTTTTTCTCTGCTTGCTCATTACTAAGTTGCATTCTGTATGTATTCTAAGTGTATTCTGAATATTTTTCTTTTACAAAATCTGCTGTCTGGCCCTGTACACATACAGTCATTTATAACAGCCTGAATCACCTTGAACATGGTTCAACCAATCAGATTTGAGAACCAGAATGCTCCCTTCTGTAACAGTAAAGCAGGCCTGCTGTCCATATTGCATGCACATATTCCAACAAGAGAGAGGCTACATTTGCTTGGCATGCCACTTTTTGCCCACACAGCAAACATGGCACGTAAGCAGACAGCACTAGTCTAGCCATAAAATAACAGTAAGTATCAAGAAGTTTTCTCTACATTGCCTGCAGGTTTGAGCAAAAATATACAAATAAATAAATAAATAAATACAGCATTGAGAAGACATGTGTGGTATTCATTATTATAAACTGGATTTGAGAGTCAGATGATTAAAAACCATTTTTTCACCCATTTGTACTTGCTTTAAAGAGCCCAAGATGTGATGTTTTTCATCCAATCTGTCTTTATCTCAATTTTGTTTTTGTGTCTCAATGCTCCAGTTGGTGGCCTCATTTAAAAATGGTCTAAACAAAAAAACTCTTTATAACTTCAGCATAAACAGGAAGTGCTAAGCTGCTGTAAGATGAATAGATGGATATATGTCAACTGTTTTGACTTTTATGATTGTCCATTCAAAAGAGATAGTTTTGCAGCAAATGGACTATAAGGTATTAATAGTATGTTTTGAAATAAAGTTTATGTACCACATGAAAGTCTTTTAGTCTGTTGTTTCCGAGGTCACAGAACTGGTTAAAATCTGGGGTGAGGCCCTTTCAACACAGCACAGCTCACTTAACATAAAATGAGAGGGTCTGTTCCTTAAACCAAAGACACATAAGGAAAAACTTATCTATACAGGGAAAACAATTCACACACACAGCAGAACACTCAAATCTAATAAGCACGTCAAGTATGCATCACTTAAACATGTCAACATGCGTCAGTGTGCATCATGTCGTATGACTCTGAACACACCCACTGACACGCCCAGAACACACCCATTGACCGCATCTTCTTAAAACACACACATACACACAAATCTTCAGAGGGCTCAGACATAAAAATTAATCCAGGCGTCTGAGTCCCAACGATTCTTTATCTATCTATCTCTCTTTATCTTTCTTTCTCTCAGGATCCCACAAAAAGGAATTGTTATTTTTCCACAAACTTTAACTCGTCGCTGTAATTTTTCACTCTGTCTAATAAATTCTTTGAAATTCAGATTCGACATGATGACCAAACTTACAAATCTTCAAGGCACAGAAGTGCAGTGATGAGCACCGTCACTACACAGCAAGATGGTTCTGGGCTCAATCCTTGGGTCTGCCCCTGGTGCCTTTCAATGTGGAGTGCACAAGCTCTCCCCGTGTTTATGGTGGTTTCCTCCGGGTGCTCCGGTTTCCTCCCACTGAACAAAGGCTTCTGGTTTAGGTGTGAGTGCCCAGTAATGGGTTGGTCTTCTGTCCAGGGTGAACCCTGCCTTTGGCCCATAGTCACCTGGCTCTAGTTTTCCCACGACCCAAATTGAATAAGTGCTTTGAAAAAGAAATAAAATAATTAATGAATGAAGGAATTTTGATATTGATATGAGCCATTAATGAACTAATTTGAATGGTAGAAGCAATAGGCTGAATACATTCAAGACAAATTCCCCTGACATTAATATTTTTTTGCTGCATAACTAGGTCTGGATTAGAACAATGCTGCAAAAACACAGTGAAGTAGTGTAGAAATGGCTGTTTATAATCATAAAGGCAAATTGTTATGATGGCTGCCCCTAGTAAACCAATGAGGTATTGCATGTCGGAGTGATAAAATGTGTTGCTGATCAAATACCGGATCACATGTGCGGTACAGAAAGTGTCTGTCTATCTCAGAGCAGCAGGAGAGGTGTAATAATGTAACGGTCATAGTGCAGAATCACAGCACAACATATGACCATTAACGTGCTGCTCACCTTATTAAAATTCTAGATATGCTACTAATGTCATTTCAAATATCCTTTTAAAATGAACAACAGGGCACAGAAATGACTTGAAATTACAAATTAAAAGAGAACATAAAATCAGTGCGGAATGGTGAAATGACCCATAAAGTAATATGGTGACTTGCAGGAGATTATCTGCCTGCTGGTTTATGTGCATTTTCTGCTTTGGGTTTATTTGTTTGCCCAAGGACAAAAATGACACACTGTCATAGTCGGTACAAAAAGTAAAACATCGGGATAGAAAGCGTCACATATTCTCGGAATTCTGATCAGAGCATGACCGTCAGTCGACTGTGCCTCGTTTCTGTATAAACCACATTCAAAAACAACCTGAAATAAGTCAAGTAGACACAAAAGTGCCTCGGAAAACCCATGCATTGCATATTGTATCGTGTTCTCTCTTACACACAACATTAAGCTCATGAAGGGCTTGCAAATGTAATTGTAAATTATTAAAAAATTCTAGCAAATGTGCAGAAACCCAATCATCAGTACATAGACTAGGGTTAGAGGAGAGTGATGCGCAACACATAAAAAATAACAAGTGGGTTTGATAATTTTTTATGTATAGTTTCATTGTTGGAACAAAACCTCTGAAAATAAATAATGGAGGTTAATGAAATGAGTTTTCCTAAGTTATACTGGACCAACACAAGTTTTGACGCATTGTAAAGGACCACAAATGATATAATAATCATAATATTAATAATAATGATAATAAATGTTCTAGCTCTGACAGGGGTAATGTGTAGTATAAGTACAAATGTTGGGGAAATATTTGTCTTACAGCATGAAAACTCCAAACCGGATATTCAGTTTGTGTCATGGGAAAGCTGGAGCCGACTCATCCCAGGCCAACACACAGACAGACAGCCATACACACGCAGTCACACCTATAGGCCATTTAGAGCAGCCAGTCAACCTATATCACAAGCCATTTTCTTGGTGGGAGGAAACCAGAGAACCAGGAGTAACCCAATCAAAGCTGGTACATTGCACACAGAACGACACTTGTGACCGAACCCAGGACCTTCTTGTTGTGAGAACACAAGCTGATATAAAGCCAAATTTACCTGCTGAACCCCATAAAGATCTATGTTACTCTACCCCACCGTTACCCCAGCTTAACAGTCAAGGGTTCATTGACAAATTCAACTATGAGATTGAACTCTCCTCTTCTTTTGATCATATAGTGTAAATAAGAAGAGCAACTGACTTTTGCCATCACCAGGCAGACACACGATCCCTGCTTACACTGAATAACAATAACACTCACATAATAAAATGCCAAGAAGAAGAAATGCCCACAGAGAGGCCTGTTTTTCCTTTCAGCCTGCAAGTGCATAATGGCCCCGCGCAGAGCAGCAGAATGTTCATGGAAGAGCCAGGAATCTGCACCAAGAAGCAGCAGACTTGTTAAGACAGATGGTACATCTGTCATCTGACATCTTTGGATCTGGAGTTCAGATCAGGATTAAAAACAGCCCTGCTTCATAAGAGCACTCTTCTGACAGTGACGTTACACAACCCAAACCCAGCAATGAGGAAAAACCAAAAAATTCTACTTGGCTACAGCACGCCTATGATCTTAGGCAAGCTGAAGATGTTCAGTTATTAAACCAGCCATCATGTAGAGCTTCTTCGAGCTTGATGGAAGCCCGTGAAAGGCATGTGTCGTCCTCTGAAAACGAATGTAGACAACTGAAAGTGTGCCCATGCTCTGTAGTCGAGCATCATATATATGGACTACATTCAATGAATGTAGCATATTTGGTATTCTGCACAGATGCGCAGAAGCTAAAGCCCATGATGGTATGTTCTGACTTCTGACGTTCACTGGTGTCAGAACTGAGGAATTAAATGATAACTATGTTTACCAGCCTTTTAAAAGCCTTGTGTTGTGCTGCCACAAAGCCCACAGTAAGAGAAGAGAAGAGAAGAGAAGAGAAGAGAAGAGAGAATACTAAAGGATGGTGAGATGAGATTAGATGAGCTAAAAGAGGATAGAATAAGATGAGATAGAATACTAGGATAGGATAGATTACAATAAGACAGGATAAGACGAGATAAACAGGAAAAGATAGGAGGGTATAATAGGATAAGATAAAATCAGATGAGATAGAATAAGAGGATATGATAAGATGAGAAAAGACAAGATAAGACCAGATCAAACAGAAAAAGATAGGAGGGTAAGATAGGATAAGATAAGACGAGATTAACAGGAAAAGATAAGAGGGTATAATAGGATAAGATAAGATCAGATGAGATAGAATAAGAGGATAGGATGAGATAAGATAAGACAAGATAAAACAGGTTAAAAATAAGACAATATAAGATCAGGTGAGATAGAATAAGATAATATAAGATCAGATGAGATAGAATAAGGCAGGATAAGACAGGAGAGTAAGATAGATTAAGACAAGATAAGATAGGAAGATAGTTTAAGATAAACATAAGCAATGTTGTTGGATTAAAGCATTGTTGTCGAAGCATATGTGTTTAAATATTACTGATACTATCTGTATCTCATGCAGAACAAAGAGGAGTTCTATAGTCTGAAGACCACAAGTAGAAATGATTTCCTGTAGAACTCAGTTCTGTTTCAAAAAAATGAGGGCTAGTGACAGTTATGGCTATTTTAAAAATCCCTGTCTCTGTATCTCCAACCTGGTGGAATGTTATAAGAGTTATAAGATTGAGTGCTGGGGTTGTATTCAATACTGTAATAACAGCAGGGGTGCCAATGTATATTATGTAAAAAAAATATATATATTTATTAATGTGGGTTTTTTCTCTAATAAATTAATGTACTTCAGTTAAATCTTGGATTTATGATGGATGTTTTGTGTTGTGAGCCTATATTTTGTTTTAGAAAAAATTAATATCTTCTAAGAACACATCTTAACCAGGGGTGCCAGTAATTGTGGCGGGTGCTTTAACTATAGAAGGTCAAATGTTAAATTTTCTATAGATTGAAAATGTTGTATGACATACAGAAGATTCGGTTACACTTTATATTAAGTGTCTCTAATTACTGTGTAGTTACACATTAACAATGCATGTAACTACAGTGTAACT
>JBBIGC010000131.1:16073839-16087287 GCA_037576955.1 Lepidarchus adonis
AGTTATAACGCAAAGCTAAAGTAATAATAAAACACTGCATAAATTATTCGTGTTTGGGAAAAATATCATAACCATCATTTATTAATGATTAATAATTTATATCAGCATGCCATTGCATAAATACAAAATTATATTATTCACATCTGTACAAAAATCATAATTTAACCACAATATATTAATATATTGACCAAATAAACAGGTGCTTCTACAGACACTTTACACACTACAATGTTTTATTTAAGGAGGACTGCAGTGTGCATCATCTGTATGCTTAAATATGCAAAGAATTGGGGGACTTAGAATAGTGGACTAGATAATGAGTTAGATTTATGCAGAGAAAAAGTGCAGACTTTGCCATCTGGCTGGTTGCGTTAAAAACATTTGCATACATTTTGATTTTTGCAAAGAGATTAAAAAGAACTTTAAAGCTGGAAGTCCTGCGATAAAGGTATTTTACGACCATGTAAGTACAGTGGCTATTAACACTATTTAATAGAGCAGTACTGTTAGTTTGGTTTACTGTAAAGTCTCAAATGTAAATGAAACATTACTTGTAAATAGGCAACCTCCAAATTAACTGGCTAACAAATTATATTAAGGCTTATCCATCTATTTATTGATATAATAAAGATTTTTTTGTCTTTTTTTTTTTTAACAGGTGTGAACCTGATCTGTAACCTTAAACTCCAATCCACACACAGCTTTGCCTTAACCTGTGAGAAACTTTGGGAGAGTTAAGAGAAAAAACTCCACATTAATTTGTTCATGAGGGTAAAAATAATGTAGTTGCAGATGTAATGGACTGAAGCTTTGTTGTGTTTGTATACAAAGAAAAAAAGGATCCATTGTCCAGTTATGAAAACTAAGTTACATTTTATTTAAATCAAGAGACTAAAAGCCAAAGACAAAAAAAAAGATCAGCTGAAATTCTACTGCAGTTGGAGTTGGATGCTCTAGTTCACCTTGGAGCTTCAAGAAAGAAAAGAAGCAAACAACCTCAATCATATAGAGACATTTTCAATAAATGCTTTTGGGAATAAAAGCTTAAAAATGTGTTATTTAAGCTTCTCAGCTTTACTGTCTGAGAAGATAGAGCCTTATCCACAACTACCAGAAAAGACTTAATGTAAAAGGGAGCAAAACATGGTATTAAGAACTGGGGTATGTAAACTTTTGATCAGGGTTATTTGGGTAGTTTGTGTTGTGATTTAAACACAGTGTAAACGCAGTTGATTGATAATAAATGGCTTCAGCCAAAGACTAACCATGAGTGAAAAAAAAGTTTTTGAGTCATCATTCATATTCCATGAAAAATGATAGAGAAATCAAACACACACACACACACACACACACACATATATATACCCATTACTATATATATATATATAGTATATATAGTATATAGTATATATAGAGTATATATAGAAAGAAATATATATATATATATATATATATATATATATATACACAACTTCACCTCTCCACAGGTGAAGTTGTGGAGAGAACTGAAGTGGTAAAAGAAATAATTGGTTTGTTAAAGCAGCTGAAGGCTCATCTCTGAGCGCATACAAAAAAACATGGCTACATAGTAATGTCATCAGACCTGAAAGCAGGCTTTGATTGACCAAATGGTGACAGTAGCTTCTTCAATATTGGTTTTTTTTCCAGCCCTGACCTGTGTCACCATTTGGTCAATCAAAGCCAATTGATGCTGTGAGGAGAACTGAAGTGGTGAATGAAATAATTAAATAGTTTGTCAAAGCAGCTGAAGGCTCGTCTCTGAAAAAACACCCGTAGACACTTATAGGGTCATCAGATCTGAAAGCAGGCTTTGATTCTCCAGCAAGGCTTGATCATAAACGTTACTACCATCCAAACAGATTAGATTGAAAGACAGAGATAACTGAGGCGTTTCAAGGAAAGAGAAAGACGCCATATTGCCTTTTTCAGCGCAAAACGAAGTATTTGAAACCATTTAAGCTTAAATGGAAAACGGCGTTTCGGCCTCTACAGTGAATTCAACAGAAGCATCATTTGCTATGAGGAGGAAAAATCAATGGTGAAATATTTTCTTAGAAATATTGATACTAAAATTTTCATAAAAGTCTCTCAGTACTCCCTATGTACACATGCTCTCCTTTCCTGATGGATGAAAACAGCTTTCACAGGAAACATGAATCAATAGCCAGTTTTAGCTGATGTAGCTAATGCAAAGCTATTATGCTAATCCCTGTCAGTTTGGTGAACGTGTGAACAGAAACATTTACATAAAGCTGCATTTTTGGAAGAGTGATAAGGTTCAGGCAGGCTGATAATAAGCCACAAAGGTGTTTCCCCCCCAACAATGTAATTAGGCAATGAAACAATACAAGGCCATGTTTGTATTCACAAATTAGTGACAGTACCGTGCCCAACTTTTAGGAGGATGACAGAAAAAGACAAAAGACAGCATAAATTCTGAGGAGTAGACACACTTAATTATGACTAGAAGAGTGTTCTGAATCCAAATGACAAGAAAGACAGAAAAGCAATGGCGACAGCTGCGGGACGCATCTAGTCGAGATTATAAATGAGTAAGCATGAGGCACCACGGTGGAGCAGTGGCTTGTGCTGTCGCCTCACAGCAAGAAGATCCTGGGTTGGGTCCCCAGATCGGCTACAGGTGTCTGTCTTTCTGTGTGGAGTGTATAAACTTTCCCTGTGTCTGAGTGGCTTTCCTGCCACTGTCCAAAGACTTGTGGTTCAGGTTAACTGGATACTCTTAATTGTGTGTACATATATATATATATATATATATTACATACACAATTAAGAGTAGCCAGTTAACCTGAACCACAAGTATATATATACACACACACACACACACACACACACACACACACAGTGCCGTCTATAATTATTACACCCCCACCCCTCGGTTGTGTTAAAAGCCTTAAAATAAATTCAATGTTTATTGCAGAAGCATATTCTCACACGGAAAACTGTAGAAAAATGTAACCTTCAACTCTGTAACCTGAATTTTAAGGGAAAAAAAACCCTGACTAAGAAATAATTCTTTTACATAACATTACCAGTTCCACATTTAGTTTACAAAGTTGATCAGTGTATGTAGAAACATTTAATTAGTAATTCATCAATTCCTGTTTCCCTGGGGTATAAATATGACGTGACACAGAGGCCATTTCTCGTATCCATTCTTCAACATGTGAAAGACAAAGGAACACACCATTTAAATAAAATTCATATCTACTGTCAGAGGATCATTAAGAAGCTTAAAACAACTGGAACAGTGGTAAACAAGCCTGGACGAGAACACAAGGTTATTATCACCACACACAGTGAGGAGGATGGTAAGAGAAATAAAAAGTTCTCCAAAGCTCAGTTAAAGAATTGCAACAAATGGAGCATCTTGGGGTCACAAAGTCTCCACAACAACCATCAGACACTGTCTCCATGCCAACAAGCTGTTTGGGAGGCATGCAAGGAAAAACCTTTTCTCACTCACAATCATAAACGCAAACGTCTGGATTTCACTAAGCGGTGCTGGTGCTTCAGAAGGGGTCGTGTGCTTTGTCAGATGAGACCAAGATAGAGCTTTTTGGCAACAAACACTCTAAGTGGGTCTGAAGGAACAGCATGCAGAAAAGAAGTATGGGGGAGGACCTGCGATGCTGTGGGCCTGTTTCTCTTCCAGAAGCCCTGGGAACCTCATGAATGTTTTAAAATACCAGGACATTTAAAATGAAAATCTGGTGTCCTCTCCCTGAAAGCTGAAGATGGGTCATCGCTGGGTCTTTCAGCAAGATAATGACCCTAAACACGTGGCCAAATCTACACTGAAATGATTCACCAGACGCAGAATCATGCTCCTCCCATGGCACATATACATATGTGTGTGTGTGTGTGTGTGTGTGTGTGTGTGTGTGTGTGTGTGTGTGTGTGTGTGTGTGTGTGTGTGGTTGTTAGGTTGGCCTCTTGTCCAAGGTGAATCCTGACAGAAGACAACTACACCTGGTTAGCTTCACACAGGTGGTATGACCAGTCCAGGGTTGGACAAGCACTCTATAGGACCAGTGTGTGTATGCCTCATGCTTTCTGAGTCTATGTAGATACTTTGTTACTGTATGGAATACTCCTGGTCAACTGTAAATTAATATCAGATGGCATTTTTTTTCCAGACTTTTTTGGTCTTGTCACACTGAACCAAACAGCAAGTGCCTAGAACAAGGTTGCTCCAGCCAAAAGGTGATCTCAGTTTGGATTAAACTAAACCTTGGTTTTGTCCATTTGCAGTGTCAAAACACTATATTGGGTGATTCAGATCAACGGACCAAAAGCAGTAAGTTGAGACAGGCTATTGTCACCCACAAAACAATAGAAGAAGTTAAAGAATTGGAAGAGAAGTATGAATGAGCAGTGGTAGTATATTGGGATAGAAGGAAGTAAAGCATTTTGAAGAAAAATCAGGAAATTAATAAAGGTGTAAAAAAAAAGAACACAAACTGAGTTAAGAGAGGATGTGAAGAGGAGATATGAAGGATAAATGAGTAATACGCCCTGATAATAAAAGGAAAAACTGCAGCAGTATATAAACACATATGATACATTGGAAAAAGAATGATTTCTACAAATGAGGAGAGTTTTCTACCTGCAAAACTGACAATACGGCTGCGTCAAATGCAAACCAATTAAAGTCAAGTACAACATAAGTGATAAAGTATGTGTCAATATCTTTGGTGTATATAGAATCTTTATTTCTGACAAATGGTGTGTGTGTCCCCTGCTGTAGGTGTATCTGTAGACTTGTGTAATCTGTAATAAACATAATAAATAAAATAAATAAAAAGTATAATAAATATATATTTAATATATAAAAAATACAGAAATGTCAAACATTATATATTAAAGTATAATAACGAAAAACATAATAAACAAAGTAACATAAATAAAAATACAGAATTCAATGGGAAACCTCACAAAGATAGGAATACAGGTGTGCGCGTGTGTGTGTTTATGTACAGCAGAGGAATAAGTCAGAGTGCTGAAGACATCAACACAGAATAAAGGGAGAAATCCATTATAACAATACACTGATTACAGGGAAAGCCTCTGTTGAGTTCCTCAGTGCCGTTGGTACGCAACATTCATATACTTGCTTCAAAGGAATGGTAATCAACAGTCAGATTCCTTTGACAATAAGTGTCTATTCATCTTGTTAATTTACCCACAAATCCATTATGAGATCCATGCAGCCAGAGAGCGCTTAAGTAAACACTATAAAAGCCTCATTGGAAAGCTTTACCAGCCTATGTATCACCTATATGAGACAACCTCTCATTCGCTTCAACAATAGCAATAGCATAGTCAAGATGTTGCTGAAAATGGATGCTGCTGAAATTGCCATCCTTTAGAAATATATGAGCCGTTGACCTCTGTAACTGAGGCTTTAGAGCGTTTAGCACTCATACTCATTTCTCTGACCAGGTTCATACCCTATGGTAGCAAGTGCACTCATGGTTCCATGCCAAAATCAACCCTGCAGACCTGAATTGAGATGGGAAAAATTAGCCTTGGTCAGAGAAAGAGTGCTGGTATTGGACCAGGACCACCTGGGGGTGATGGGGGTGGTGTAATGCAGTGTGTAAATGTAATAATCAGGATCTGGGAATTGGGGATGTGTGTCAGCAGTAAGTAAGTAAAAGTGATAAGGGGAACAATGTCAAGTGGAAAGGAATAAAAACAATGATATAGATAGGAGTTTGGAAAAGAGGAATACTCATAATTTGCTTAAACACACTTAATTTATATAAACAAAATATATAAATACATTACTCAAGTAAGTAGATTTTAATAAAAACTAATAGTAAATACTGTAAGTTAATTTAAGAAAGTGTTTTTGACATCAAATTCATTGTAGAAAAACGTACAAATGTTTCTTTGCAACGGTAACAGGAACCAGAGGTCACAATGTCAACAACATTGATTTGCCAATTTTTATTTCTGGTTAAATTTTGTGAGATATTACATTTCAACTCAATAATGGTAAAATAGCGGTAAAGCAAGAAGCCGACTGAGAAGGAGACAACTGTTCGTGCAATTGTTCGAAAATGGAAGAAACACAAAATTATCAATCAACCTAATTCTGGGACTCCACATAAAATCTCACCTCGTGGTGTGAGGATGATCATGAGAAAGCTGAGAGATCAGTCTAGAACTACACAGGAGGAGCTTGTTAATGATCTCAAGGCAGCTGGGACCACAGTCACCAAGAAAATCATTGGTAACACACTACGCCGTAATGAATTAAAATCCTGCAGAGCCCCTGCTCAGGTCTGTCTGAGGTTTGCCAGTGAACACCTGAATGATTCAGATTGTACTATCTCCGTGGGAAAAGCTTAAAGGAGTAGAAGAGGTGAGTCAGGCTGAGTGCTTGGGAGAAGGTTCTGTGGTCAGATGAGACCAGAATTCAAGCTCAAACTCACTGTGTTTGTAGGAAGGCAAACACTGACTATGACCCCAAAGAACCATTCCCACTGTCAAGCATGGAGGTGGAAACATTATGCTTTGGGGGTGTTTCTCTACTAAGGGCACAGGACATCTTCACCACATCAACAGGAGAATGGGCGGGGCCACATACTGTAAAATCTTGAGTGACAACCGCCTTCGCTCTGCCAGGACACTGAAAATGGGTTAAAGATGGGTCTTCCAGCACCCAAAGCATAGAGTCAAGGCAACAAAGGAGTGCCTTTTTTCTCTTGCTTTCATTCAAATTATAGACTGTTCATTTCATTATCAGTGAGCAAACTTACAAAATCAGCAAGAGGTAAAATAATAATTTTCTCCAATATATACTGTATTGTAACACTGTGGATGTTATTTTACAGGAATGTACAGTATTGTAGACTGACAAACAAATACCCACTGTTACTTCACGTAACGTTTTTTACTGTTGCTATATAAGTCAACAACTATTTAGAAAAACTATTGTAAATATACTGTAGTAAATATAATACTATAACATATAGCTTTGTAGAGTTTTGATGTTACAACTTAAAAATAAAGTAAATAGGCATAATTTTATAGGCTTTACTGTAATTGAGAAAAGTGACTTTTACTGTTAATTAGCTTGCTTAACATCTTGTGCACCCTTTGCTCTACTATTCAGGCAACTACTGTATGGAATAGAATGTGTGTGCGATTGAGAGCAGAGAGCCATACTGGGAAGGAGAGGTAGATTAAGAGAGGCAATTAGACTCTATCCAAGCTTTCCAGCAGTAGCTATGGGCTGAGATGCACTCAGACCAATCTGTGGTGCCCATAGCCAGTCAGATTTTCTCTCCTCCCTAAGGAACTTTCTCCTTCCACCCCAGAGCCTGTTCTTTAGGAGTTATCCAGCTGTTTGACAGTTACCACGGGTGCTAAGATTTTTGCAGTTTAATGTCTCCTACTTCAAACTTCAAACAACTACATGCTAACCTAAGTGAAAGTATCACAGCAAGGACTACAAACAGCATGGGGAAATGCTGAAATGTATAGCTAGCATGAAGATACTGGTGCCCATACATTTTAAAAAATAGAATAGAAATCATATGCTAACAAGTCATGTCAGAATTTGCATTGATTCAACTAGTGCTTCCCATATGGCAACAACTGGAACAGCAGGCTGACAGTACTCTACCCAGAAGTGTACTGTGCCATAGAAGAATGGATTTACAGCTCATTTGTAAAAAGAGCACCCCTGACGGTAGCAGTTCATTGTAAGTTGTAAGTACTGTGGTCATACAATCCATGCTCACCTGATGCCACAAACAACAGAAAAATGCTTGATTCTGACACCTGCGTTGTCAAGGCCTTGCTGCTATGGTACCATAACTTAAACTACCAGGGTATTTTAATGGCAAGGTTAAGTCATAGGGTTCAAGTGATGTTTTTAGAACTTTTTTTATGAAGGTATTGATGCTGGTTTAAATAGCTGGAAACCTAACAGACAAATAAGTACAGTAGAGTACAGATGAGATTGGCAGAGAACAAATGTGTAGTTCCTCCGATATCATGTCATTGTGCATTAGCTTGTGCCCTTGTAAAAAGGAGAATAAATTGAGTAACAGGAGACAAAGAGACAAAGAGAAAGAATGAAAACTTCACAGGAGAAGGCAAAACTTTCTTAAATTCAAACATTCAAAACTGCAACTCTTTTGTAAGAGCGCAGCTTCAAGGTCCCTCTCCCTCCCTCTCTGCTGTGCTCCAGCCCTGCCTCAAAAGCCCCTCCCCTCCCCTGCCATGCATGGAAATATAAAAGTGTTTGGCATTTAATTATCAAATATTTTTAGAGAGAGAAAATATATTATAAAGTAATATTTTAAACGTAATATTTGTTAATTTTCTGAACTAATTAGCCATTTCGTGTCCCAGGGAAGTTGAAGCCAAGCCAATCCAATCTGACTCTGGACAGCAGACCAACCCATCATAGGGTAACAAAGAGACAGACAATCACACACACACACTCACCTATGGACAATTTGGAGTAGCTATTCACCCTAAACCACAAGCCTTTGGACAGTGAGCGGAATCGATGCACTCGAAAAGCAACATAAAAACAGGGAGAGTTTGCACAGTCCACTCAGAATGGCAACTGTGGCCGAAACAAGGATTAAACCCGGAAGCTAAAATGAGTTTTTACGAGAATCTAAACAAAAACTTCAACATGTTAAAAGCCCACCATAGTAAGATTCTCCCCTATCAATTATTAAGGCAACAAGCTAATGGTCAGCACTGAATTCTTGGAATTGCCTTAACTGACACCCCCCCAAATTAGGCACCGCAGTGCCCACTCTAAAGACTTCATGCTGTCTAAGAACACATTGTATCTAAGTGTGTACTGTATGTGAGCAATGAGCCGACACTACAAGAGAGCGGTTTAGCAGATGCCCACACACCCCCACACTTTCATTTATTTTTTTATTTCTCCCAAGTTTGCAGGAAGCAGAAGTTTGCAAACTCTGCCAACCACACGACTTCATCATATACCACACACTCACTGCTGTACATTACTGTGCCAGCACATGTGCTGATGCACTCCCTTGACCTTTCGCTCCCAAATGATCCTGAATCCTGCCAAAAAAACTTCTCGAGCCAGCAGTGCTCTTGTGCCCAGGTCCCCAGTTGTGATTAAAGGATGCTAATGTATTCCTTATTGCTGCAGAACACTGCTCCCTCTCAAGCCTTCAGGAGTGCGTAGCAATGCCCTACAATACAGCGGAAAATCTATTTCCATATGCACTTAATCTAAACAGGAGGGGGTTACGTAAGCCAGAACTGCACTTGAAGATCGCTCGTACAAAGCCAAGGACTTATTATCATTCCAAAAAAGAGAGCGAGCGCATTATTCAAACAAATCAGCGATGGAAATCATGCAAATATATGCAAGGCACACGTTAGCACGTTGAGCAATAAGATTAATAGACAAAACCAGAAAGAAGAAGGAAGAGAACAAAGTATTCAGTTTCAGAAAGAAAGAAGGCGAAACGCGAGAAGAGGTGAAGGTACAATTGAGGACGATTCAGGGCGCTTGGTTTGTCTTTCAGTTTGCAGGCAGTTCTTATTGGAGTTGTCAAAGGCACCAGAAAGCAGAACTTTTAACCAATCAGGCAGCTTCGTTCTGTATTTTTTCTTGTTCAGTTGCCCCACCACCATCACTCAAACACAGAGTCCAGCTTCTCCTGCAGGGTCACGCTGTAAACATCTGTCTATGTGGCCCTACCCGAAGGTCAACCCAAACTCAACCAGGAGCAAACTGTTGCTGAGCAACGGTGAGCAACCGCATTAGCTCTCTATTGAGCACACCAGACAGACGGACTGGCTCTGTGTGTGTGTGTGGATATGTATAATGGGAGAAGGAGAGAGAGAGAGGGAGATAAGCATCCTACCTGTTCTTTGCTGTCACGCAGCTTGTCAGTAATACTTAAGGCAATAGTGGAGTTATTACAAGGATACGGCCAGGAACGACAGGCTTCCGGTTGACCAGAGCAAAAGACAGTTCTGTCTGCAGAAATACGGCTGTGGCCTTTATGACGTGCTGCCCAAAGCGGAATGTAGCCATAGTTCTGGTAGAGAGAGAGAGAGAGAGAGAGAAAGAGAGAGAAAGACATGAGACAATGCAGTTACAACATTGTTCAGATTGTAAAGCACATTTTAGAGAAAGCGAGCGAGAGAATAGTCAGGTTCCCATTCAGCTGTCAAAATCTTTTTCAAGCAAATGTATAAAATGTGGCCAAAAAAAGTGAAGCTCTGTGTAAGAGAATACATCTCTCCACTTTAGTTTCATAATAATGCTTCATATTAAGGTTACAGAGGAACCTATAATGCAGAGAAGCAGTTTGCTTTTTTATTTAATTTTACAATTACTTTTTGCATCATATGAGCACAATACATCGACAAGAAGGTGAATTTTTATCAGTCCAACATGCTTTATACTGCTTTGGACCTCAGTGGTCTCATGACTTTATATTTTTTGCATTTATACTATGCCAAAGACACAAAGACATATCAGCCAATCGTTCTGAAGCTTCATCAACTGAGTTCCATCTGAGGAGGATCAACACCAAAAAGGTGCAGGGGCAGATAAGGTGTTGGGAAGGACTCTGAAACTATGTACTACTGCACTTCAACCATATTAATCCTGAACATAGGCACAGCACAGGGCTGTGTGCTAAGCCCAGCCATCTTCACTGACCCCTGACTGCTCTGCCACACAAACATGATCATGAAGTTTGCAGATGATACCACAGCGGTGGGTCTTGGATAATGATAAGCCGTACTATAGAGGGGAAGATCCAGCATGTGACACAATGGTGCGCAGCCCACAACCTCATCCAGATTATTGTGGTTCACAGGGGGGCCAGAAGAACAGATCACACTCCTCTCCTTATACAAGGACAGGTGGTGGGGCGTATGGACTATATCAAGTTCCCGGGTATCCACATAACATCTGATCTTACCTGGTCACTGAACACATCTCATCTAATGAATAAAGTCAAACAAAGGATCTTCTTCCTCAGGAAGATGAAACTGACTGGCATTTCCCCTCAGCTTCTTGCAAACTTCTACAAAGCTGCCATGAAGAGCATTATCTGCCTTAGTGCAATAGTATGGTATGGAAGCTGGTATGGTACAGAAAAAACCCGGGTGAGAAGAACAGTGCAAGTGATTGTGGGAAGCCCTCTCCCAAATCTGGACTCAGTACGCACTGGCCGAGTACAGAAGAAGGCTGAATGAACCTCACCCATCCAGGCAATAGACTGGATCCCTGAGGGAAGTGGTATAACGCAGACCAACAGACTGAACGCAGACCAACAGACTGAGGGACAGCTTTTTCCCCAGAGTGGTGAAATCAAGCCAACCCCCTGCACATCCACACATTCACTTCTACCTGGCAGCCACTCACACACACTAATTCTATTAGATATAATAAGTACAGATCTAATTCCCAATACCACTGCTGCTATGACTTTCTAAAGCAATCTTAATTATCTTTGCACATTTTTAAAGCATTTTTTTTTCCACAGTGACTAAGTAAATTTGCGCATTGTTAGTGAATGTTTGTCTTTTTCCTTGTGTACTGTTGTGTATTTTTTCTATTGCACTAAGCTGACAACTACCTTACAAAATAGCATTATGTGCAAACATAAAGACAATAAAAACTTCTTACCTTATCTTAAATAAAGGGATGAGGACTGGGGATTTAAAAGAACCCATACTCTACATCTGTTAGTTATAGACTGCCTGCAGTAACAACACAATTTATCAGTGGAGCATAAATGCTAATACTCCACTTTACTAGAAAACACGTTGGGGGCTCCCGAATGGTGCAACCAGACAGGCTAGCCTTTATTCCCCACATGCATCAGTGAACCTTGGGTGCCCATGACCCTGTCATTGACTTACCACTTGGATCACTTTTGGTATGTACTACCTACTGCACACCTGGAACACCTGTTGTATTTGAGAGGCTCTAGTAATCACAATATGGTCCTTGTCAAAGTGGCTAAGAACCTTATAGCACATCCACTTCAAGAACTGGCTGTTCACTTGCTACCGGTTATACCCCACCCTATTGGGATAGTCAATATTACCCTAGCCACTCTAGCTAGTCAATATTATGCACTTCAGCAGTGAATGGTCATATTTTCAACATTTTTGACATCACAACCACTGATTGAAAAAAGTTCGTTTTAGTAGCTGACTGCATAGACTTTTGCACACGTCCTCATATTAAAAAAGTGGAAGATTTCCAAGGTACTGGCCCTTTAATCTATAGTTTATTTTCAGCTTTCTGTCAAACATTATCCAAAAAGAGGGAGAATATTTGCTGAGGAGGACTGAGGAGTAAAACACTTCACATTAGATGATGACTGGACTTGAAAAAAAGGCAAAAAACGTCTGAGATTGCACTAATGAGGAAGGACTATGTCTCTGCTCGGTCCAAGACAACAGTTCCAGAGCATACTGTAGGCACGCCGAGACAAACAAACAGAAGCTGGTCTATTTTTAAAGCGTCTCATTGGGCTCCGTCAATGACAAAAGCAGTATCAGAGATGGCAGCGTCTCAGACAAGGAATAATCTATAACGTTGTGAAGGGATTCACAGTCTCTGGGAGGCCTCGTATTCTCCATTTGCACTAACAAACATATCGACAAGAGGATGCTTTCTCTTCTTCGTGGCACTCTGGGGGGGTTGGGGGTGATCATCGGGAAAGCTTAGATCAGATGAATGAGCAAAAAAATGTTTACCACGCCCGCCCTCAGATCACATAAAAAGATCTGTCTGGTCTACAAAACAGCTGCTGGAAGCTTCCATGTGTCTTATATTAAACCACTGACTGCATATACTTCCCCCTTCCACAAGCGGGCAGTGGTGGCCTAATGGTTGTGACCAGATGGTCATGGGTTCAAGTCCCAGGCCAGGCATCACTGAGGTACCTGTGATCAAGGTACTGTCCTGCTAAGCTACTCTCAGACTGCTGTTGATGGCTGCCTGCTGCTCCACCTGTGGCTGGGTTAAAGGTCACATTGGGTTGTGATGCACTTAGTGTCATGGGGAGTGTTAACAATGACTTGACATCTGTCACTTTCTATTGTTACTCTAATGAAATAATTCAGTTTTCATGGCGAGTTGCTCAGAAACACTACCTGTGGAAACAACAATGAGAAGCTTGTCTACTTTGAAGATTTCTCAGTAAATACATTGAAAGCTTTTATTAACATAGATATAATTTACAGCTGATAAAAAAAAAACAAAAAAACAAATGAAGCTGATATAAACAAAACAAGTGAAACGGCTTTTCCTTCTTCTACAATTTGACTTGTTGGGATGGGCTCACAACTTTTAAAATGACCCAGTCAAAAAAACAACAATAAAAATGCTATAAAAAAAAAAATAATAATAATAA
>JBBIGC010000131.1:16087387-16103922 GCA_037576955.1 Lepidarchus adonis
CTAATGTTTATCAGTACATTGCAGAAAATAATGAACTTTATCACAATATGCTAATTTTTTGAGAAGGACCTGTACACGCACAGGGGAGGTGGGAATTGGGCAATTGTGACTTAAAGTTACTGTTATTCAACCAACGACTTTCTACTTCATTGGAAATGATGCAAGCGTCTCCCAGAGGATAATACAATAATACACAAGAAAAAAAATCTCAGCTTTTATTGAACAAATTTGGCATTTGAACAAAAAGTGGCGTTTTTTCAAAATTAGTCATAACTTTTGCAAACTGTCACAGTTTATGCAAAAATTCAAAATTGCGGTTGGTTTGTGGACAGTCATGGCTAAGACAAGGGAACTCTGTCAGGAAAGGACGATAAGACCGTATCTAAACTTGTTAAAGTTCCAGTGGCTACAGTGCAAAGTAATATTAAAAAAATACAAGACGTTCGGCATTGTGGAAAATCTCAGAGAACATGGTCGGAAGCCAAAAGTGACACCTGTGGAGCCAGGAGGGTTGAAAGAATGGTGAAAAGAATCTAAGCATCACCTCCAAGGCCATCCTGGTGAATCTGCTGGTGGCAACATCTCAAGACAGAACGCTGCACAACGCTGGGTCCAAAGACACAGACCAAGGAGGACGCCACTTCTCCAGATAAGGCACATAAAAGCTGCTTGGCTTTTGCGAACGTTCATCTGGACAAAGGGGTTTTACAGGATGTTCACTGGATTTTGACTCTCACATAATGTCCCTCTCCAAAACCGCCTTCGTACATGTGTTTATCACATCCTGCTTCAATTAGTGTCATTCCCTCTTCACTGTTCTTCTTCTCACATCCCTTCATAAACTTCAGTACATCCAAAACTCTGCCGCCAGAATTCTCATTCATAGTAAATGCTCATCCCACATCACTCCCATCCTCTTCCGCTCACACTGGCTACCTCTTCAGTCCCGTATCAAGTTTAAAATTCTCCTTCTCCATTTTAAAGCCCTACACAATCTCACTCCCCTGTACATTGGTGAGGCCTACATCTAGCACCAACCTTCTGAAAGTCCCTCATACCTGTCTTTTCACTTTTAGTGCTACTGCCCCAAACTCAAATTCTCTTCCACAATCTCTTCGAGACTTTTCAGCCTTAAAATCGAAATCAGAAACCTTTCTTTAGCATAACTTCTTTTCTTCCTCAATGTGTTTTTTTTTCCCTCACTAAGTAATGCGACCTTGGGTTTGTGAAAGGGGCTATATAAATGTAAATTATAATGATGATGATCATTTTTATTTTTCATATTATTGCTAAAAGTGCAAAGTCATACCTCTGCTCCAATGGTACGTTCAATTAATGACCCAAAACTAATGTAGAATAATCACACGTAATTACACAAATTACCATCAAACAATGATTCACTGAGTTGAAGTATCTTCCTTTAATCCAAACCAGTCTTTTTCTGTGTAGCAGGTGCAATCATAAGCATTTTCTTTGTCAAATATGACATCACAACAATGACAATTTCAAAATGGCCTGTTTTTCCATATATTCTGTGGAACAAATGGGCTGGAGAGAAGAACTTTTCCCAAACTTTGTTAGATATTGTAGAAGACAAAAAAGATGACCCTCTGCTTGCAACCCAGTTCCACCCCATTCCCAAGTCAGGCTCCTGTTCCAATGTTATTTTCACTGAATCATCCAAAACTATTGATTTTGTTTTCGCAGTGCCATTTTGAAACCCAATTTTCTCCTCAATTTGTTGTAATATTTTCTTTGAAATTAGGACCCTCAATGAGTCTAAAAACCACTTACATAATGAACTAAACACAAATAAACAAACCTGTCTTGGTTGGATAACACTGTTTTTAAATTAAAGCGGTTTTATTAACCATACATCATGCCAGCATAACTGCCCCTGTTGTTCACTATGTTGCTTATGTTCATACAAACACAGCTTTAGGTCTTGCACTATACATTCTTATGCCAAGAGATGTATTGTGTCAGTGCTCCAGTAAATATTAAATATTACACCCACGCAAGCCTCGCAAAAACTGGAAAGTTACATAAAAGCACAAAAAGAAAATACTTATATAATTTAATGTCTGAAAGGTCCTACAAAGCAAATGAACTCTTAGAAGTTCCAATTTACCTTTCTAATATAATTATACAACTGCAATAAAAATATATAATTAAATAAATATATTCATATAGTCATGAATTGCAATCAATATCTGGGCACAACTGTACATTTTAAAGGTTAAACCCATGTAGTTATTCAGTAATACAAGTGTGCTGAAATAAATGCAGCTCTCCCATGGTCATTGTTTCCCAAAAGTCTTGGACATTTGTACATTTGTCATTTGAAAAGATTAAACCAATGGGCTTTTGCTTCCAGAGCCTGCTTTTAGTGCTGATTGCGCAACTCTCTGCAGGTGAATATTTAAAGCAGGTCTTTCCATTTTGCTACATGTACCTGTGTTGTACCCAACTTCTAAACAACTCCAAATCAAACAACTACCTTGACATGAAGGGTTACACTTCCTTCTCCACTTTCAGCATATGTTGTTTTCAAATTAGCATTTTTTGAAACCTATACTAATACATTTTAATGATCCCAGTTCTGACTGGCATGTAATGGTTTTTCATCTAAAAGCAGAATAGACCAAAAAAAAAAAATACATTGGATAATTGCAATGATACACACAATTATGAACATTTAGATTTTTCCTTGGTGGTATCTACATATATAAAGTATATTACAAAAGTAAGGACACCCCTCATTATTAATGGAACAACACTGAAGATATGACACTTTAATAAAATGTAAAGTAGTCAGTGTACAGCTTGTATAACAGTGTAAATGTGCTGTCCTCTCAAAATAACTCAACACACAGACATTAATGTCTAAATCACTGGCAACAAAAGTGAGTACACCCCAATTAGCCATTTTCCTACCCTAGTGTCATGTACATTACAAGGTCTCAGGTGGGAATGGGGAGCAGGTGTGTTAAATTTGGTGTTATCAATCTCATACTGGTCACTAGAATTTCAACATGGCACCTCATGACAAAGAACTCTCTGAGAATTGTTGCTCGACATAAAGATGGCCTAGGCTACAAGAAGATTGCCAACACCCTAAAACTGAGCTGCACCATTGGGCCCAAGACCATACAGTGGTTCAACAGGACAGGTTCCACTCAGAACAGGTCTCACCATGGTCTACCAAAGAAGTTGAGTGCACGTGTCATATCCAGAGGTTGTCTTTTGAAAATAGACGTAAGAGCACTGCCAGCATTGCTGCAGAGGTTGAAGGGGTGGGGGGTCAGCCTATCAGTGCTCAGACCATAGTTCAGATGGTGTCAAGCATGTGGTGGTAACCAGGTGAGGAGTACAAAGACAAGTGGGTCTTGTCTACAGTTAAGCATGGTGGTGGGAGTGTCATGGTTTGGGGCTGCAGGAGTGCTGCTGGCACTGGGGAGCTACATTTCATTAAAGGTAACCATGAATGCCAACATGTACTGTGACACACTGAAGCACAGCATGCTCCCCTCCCTTCAGAAACTGGGCTGCAGGGCAGAATTCCTACATGATAATGACTGCAAATACACCTCCAAAGTGACCACTGCTTTGCTAAAGAAAATGAGGGTAAGGTAAATTATTTTGAGCATCTGTGGGGCATCCTCAAATGGAAAGTGGAGGAGAACAAGGTCTCTAACATCCACCAGCTCCATGATATCTTCATGAAGAAGTGGAAAAGGATTCCAGCAGCAATCTGCAAAGCTCTAGTGAACTCAATTCCCAAGAGTGTTCAGGCAGTGCTGGCCACACAAAATATTGACATTTTGGGCACAATTTGGACATTTTTACTCACTTTTGTTGCCAGTGGTTTAGACATTAATGGCTGTGTTTAGATATTTTGAGAGAACAGCATATTTACACTGTTATACAAGCTGTACACTGACCTTTTTACATTATATCAAAGTGTCAAATCTTAAGTGTGGTCCCATGAAAAGATTTAATAATATATTTCCAAAAAATGTGCATGTACTTATTTTTGTGAGATACTGTCTAGAGCTAATAGAGTGCTCACATTGTTTTAGCCTTCAGATTATCCACCAAAATTAATAGGTTTATCAATAGGTGGAACCAACCCTTCTGGAAGCTATGTTTATTAAGATATACAGTATTGTTGACTGTGAATATGAGTAGGAACCTACCCAGTGAGTTTTAGTTTGATGGTAAACAGTGGCAGGACTCTATACTGAAGAACCTAGAAGGTGAAATATATATTAATATGTCTTTTACAACCTTCATAGAAGGCCTTGCATGTGTTTTCAAGATTCAGAAGTCTGTGTGTAATCTATAAGAGCCAGCACGAACATATTACTAGGGACACTAGCAGAAGTTTTTCAATTAATTATTTGATATTTGTAACCCATACTGATGGACTAGCTCTAAAAACCATAAAATATAAACATACTCAAATGTGGCAAAATATAAAAATAATCAGAAACGAACATTAAGCAAAGCAGATATGACTGCTACCATTTTTCTGCTCATTATAAAATGGAACGATGACCATGTGCTAACAGTCCAATGTGGAGGATCATGTGCTTGGCATTTCTGTGCATTAGGCTTGGTGATCTAGGATCAGCTGTTGCTTCCATATCGTAATGAATGAGATTAGGTGGACGGCATGAAGGATGATCCTAGATCAGCGCTCTTGTAATCAGCTTGATGCGCACAGCGCACATGCCTCTTCCCTGCGTAGGAGAGTATTAGAGGCTACGGAGGAGATGCTTTTCATCCCCCTCTCATCTTAGCGAAAATATAGGAAACAAACATCAGTGGAACGAGTAGCAAATTAAATCTAACCCACCGCCGCTCTGCGAGTTTGTCTTTGGAGATGCAATCAGACTAGAAGGTAATGTGAGAACGCAAGGCCTTGCAGGCTGCAATTTTCAGAAGCATACACCCAGAATGATCTCGGCAATATTACAGTTTAATTTTTTTTACGACATCTTGGGTATACACAGCAGAACCAGTCCTAACTGAGGAGGAACACAACATCAGGGATATGAAGCTAAATCTACAAAACCACCTCCGTGTGCTCATATACACAAAGTTAAATCTACTTTTCTAGTGTGTAAACATTGCTATTTACTTATTCATACAGTTCAAATATGGAAATGCAGCTGAAAACTATTTGAATTCAAAGTAATTTATATACACAGCCCTTTGAGCCTCTAGCAGTGTAACTCCACCCATTCACACTGATGTCATACGGAGTGTTTCTGCATGGATTTCGGTAAGGGCCAGTTTTAGTGTAACGCCCTTCTGATCAGAAGGTCACCAGTTCATATCCCGGACCAATAAAGGGACCATCCCACTGTGAGCTGAGGTGGTTTGTGTTCACAGTGACAAATAATAATCACTTCATATATAAATATAGAACGGCAAATCATAAAAGGTCTCATTTACATACAGGGTTAGGTCCTTGCCCGACAGATCGGAAGGTCGCAGGTTTAAGTCCTGCTGCACTGCTCCCTGGGTGCTGTTGATGGCTGCCGCACTGCTCCACATGAGGATGGGTTAAATACAGAGGTCACATTTCACTGTGGTGCACTTTGTGTGATGGGGGGTGTTCACAATGGCAAATAGCCACTTTCACTCACTTCACATATATCAGTTTTAAAAGTGCAGCAACAGCTTGTTTAATCCTGATGGATTAAAAAAAAAAAAAAAAAAAAAAAAAAAAACACTCAGTACAAAAATAATTATTAAATAATTTTTTTTTTTTTTGGAACCTAGAAAAATAAAATACAGTTTCATAAAATGTCTTTAGTTTAAACCCAAATTACTTTAATAAATGTAGGCTGACACATTTGTCAGAATTCCGGGAAACTTCAAAATTGTATTTTTTCCCTAAACAATCAGCCAAGACATGTTTGGCTTTATATTGGAGCTATAAGGCCAAGAAGTAATAGAGGCTATTAAGCAGCACCAAACATCCCATATGTACCTCAACACTGTGTTGAGCTGATAAATAATTTTAATAGTCTTACTTTTGCAGATTCTGACATGAAAACAAGCAAAATACATCATAGTGGCAGATATCACAGAGATTTGCTGAGATTTGTCCACATGTTTTTCCTTTTAATAGACCACAGTAACAACGCAGCCCTTATTACATGTATAAGTAATGCAGCTACGCCTGCCTCTGTCTAAAGATTTTTCTAATCGACTAACTAGTTTTTAATTCAAGAGATTAGTCGAATCTATGGGGAACCCATCCACATGCGGGACAGCTGCACCACTCAACAGCACCTGAGCAGTGTAGTGGGATGATACCTTTGCTCAATGGTGCTTCAGTGATGCCTGGCCCAGGACTTGAACCTCAGACCCTCTGATAACAAAGGGCAAGGGTCTAATCATTGGATGGTGTCTGCACCCCAAAAGAAATACTCCAATGTGTGCTTGGTGAATCCTGGAACAAAACCTCACTGTTGATGTAAAGTCATATGTTGTGCTCCAAACCACAACCTTTTGCACATACATCATCACTAAATACATTTCTAATAGTCATTTACAATTTTCTACTCACTACAGCATAGTGTTCAGTTTGGCAGCCTGTGGATTCCCGAAGTAATAACTGTTTAAGGACAATGGACAGCTCCTAAAATGACTAATCGCCCAATGAAAACGTGGGCGACTAAGACTCTTATCGACTAGTGGTTAGTCTTTTATTAGAGGGCAACCTCCTAATTACACTGTGATTTTAAGATTTTAAGCCACATCATTGTAAGTATGAGCACTGTGATGCACATTATTAAGGCCTCATTACATTGTATAAATGCTGTAATTTTTCTCACTAGATTACACTTGTCACACAAGATTGCAATTGACACTCTATCAAAGCCTTATTACATTGCTAGAACCTCACTGCTGAGGTGTAGCAGAACAAAATGCAGGGATACATTGTAGAGGGCAGCCCGAGGGCTGGAGCCAATGGTATTGACCTACAGGAGAATAATAACGTATCATTATTTGCAGCACAGAGGCCACGTCTCAAGGTCAGTAAACACATTTGATTCCATTTTTCCATCAAAACATAACCTCTTACACTACTGTTACGTTTACTGGCGAGCGGATCAAACTGGGCATGCCTGGAGAATACCCAAGTTCTGCCTGTCAGTTTAGCTTATTGATAAGTTTAGTTTATTCAGGTAGCCGCTGCAGCAGGACGAGAGGGACCGGCGTGTTTTGAGATCCTATCAGAAAGAAACCGAGCGGGTGTACACAGCTTCTCATTAAATTTGTTTGTAAGAAAGGCGCGCGAGTAAATAAAATCCCAGATGTAATGCTCCATCAATAAGGCAGCGCTGAAAGATTTCATCATCGTTTTGAAGCTGCCTGACGCTCTCGAACGGCTTGACTGACGTTAATGAAGTTGGGCGAGTGCGACTTGATGTTACTCTGATAATGAACGATTAAATACTTAAAATCGGAGCAGCCGGAAAAAGCGACAGGGATACTCCTCCAGGGTCATCGGAAGTCATATAGATGCAAGCGAATGGGAAAATATTTTAATGTTGATGTTTATTCATTAGAGATGCATTCAGAAGGAAGAACCTGTAGATAATTGGGCTGTCTAGCACAGGTATCCCCACTTAGGAGGCATAGGGGTAGTGCACTTGTCTTGTCCATTAGGGGGTAGGAGTGCATGATTGGTATGTAGGATCCCTTCCTTCATTGACAGTGGTCTACCTGTTCAGTAGAAACTGCAGTCCCTCATTTCCCAGGACCAGGTCATCCATCTTTGGTGCCTCCTGCTCACCTGCACATGCTGGATCGGTTCCTCCAAGCTACAGGCTTCTAATGCCCACCTCTAGTAAATGAGATTGTTTCATTTTCTCTGGGATGTCGATGGATAAGGATGGGTTCCCAAGGTTTTTACTCACCTTTTTCGTTCATTAGGGGCCCGGATTCCGCTTTGTGACAACATCAGTTGTAAAAAGCACAAAAGACATAAAATTGACTTGACATTTGTATCAAATTGTTGGAGGGTTGGTTGAAAAAATTGCTGGAGACGTGGGTTTGAACCAAGCCAAAGTTTTTGAGCTCTACATTTCCCAAAAAAGTCACTATGGGCAATAAGGATGGTGTTTGAGCATCGAAATCATAATCCATACCATTCTTAACCACACACACCTTTTGCTCATGAACTGAGCTTCCTATCACCTCCCTACCATCTGCATGCAAACGGGCACAAGCAAATGTTACCAGTCAGGGCGCTAGCAGAACTGCAGGCTTTTTAATTGAAACACTTTTACAGCGTCTATCTCTGCTGTTTATCGTGTAGGGCGGCAGCGCACAGCTTTCATAGAGAAATCTTATTTAGATTCAATTTTCTGATCAGCAATGGCTAAACAGTAAAAGTGTCAGGACGCTCTACGGCTATCGCAGGCCCATCTCATCCTGCAGCCAAAAGAGCCACCGCACAGAGAGAATATCAGAGGGACGGGACGCTGATACGGGCCCTGCTTAAAAGCATGAGCCTAATAAAAAAGGTGTGGGGGGGCAGAGTGTAAAGAAAGAAAGCAAAGAAAGGAAACGTCAAACGAAGGCGGCGTACCCTCGTGACCGGATCAATTTCAGCACGTCGTCAAAGGCAGCAGCGGGAAACCTCTGAAGCTCGGGCGCGAGTCATTCTTATTTTAAACAGCATCTGCCAGCGGGAGGTGGGAGTAAATAAATGAACAATAATGGCGCCTCTGTCTCCGCTGTAATTTGGCGGCAGCAATAACTGCTTCTGAATTAGTCAATCTTTCACGGGTGTGAGGGAAATGAGCAGCGTGATCACAGGCCATACTAACAATCACCAAGCATTGGATTTGGTGTGGATTTACCCAGTACAGTCTCTAACAAAATTCCTAGCTCCTCCTTGGGATTCAGAACAGACAGGGTCTTAACTCCCCACATGCAGCATTTAGCCTTGGGTGCCCATGACCCAGTTATCCTTACTTGGATCACTTTTGGTAGATACCAACTACGGCAGACCTGCTGTTCTGTAGATGCTCTAGCCATCACAGTAAGGCCCCAAAAATGAATAAATGCAAATAGAAATGTAAAGGCCCTTGTCAAAGTTACTCCTGCTTCCAGAACATCAACTTCAAGAACTGACTGTTCACTTGCTGCCTAATACCCGCCCCTGACAGGTGCCATTGAAATGACATAACTAGACAGTCAACGCTCACCTGTCGGTGGTGTTAATGTTACAGTCAATTAGTTCTAAAAGTATTCTCAAAACCCTTCTTGAACCATTGCTGGATGATAAATATAATGCAATCAATCAATCAATCAATCAATCAATAAATGCAGTGCCCTCCACAATTATTTGCACCCTTGATGAAGTTTGCTTCCTAGGCTTCTAATAAATGTTTAACACCAAAAATATAGGCTCACAACAAACAAAAAAAAAATCCCACCTTTAACTGAAGTGCATTTATTCATTAAGAAAAAATCCCACATTTAGAAATACTTTTTTTTTTAACATGAAATCATATGTGGCACTCTTATTGGCACCCCTGCTGTTACTATTTCATACAGCCTCACTTTTGCCAACAAGAAAGCACTTAATCTTCTCCTATAAC
Organism: Lepidarchus adonis; assembly: GCA_037576955.1. NCBI lineage: Eukaryota > Metazoa > Chordata > Actinopteri > Characiformes > Lepidarchidae > Lepidarchus > Lepidarchus adonis. Next base: position 16,097,023 of record JBBIGC010000131.1, read on the forward strand.
ATTTCACAAGGTTGGAGAATACGAACACAAGGGTTCTTGACAATGCACTCTCCTCTTCAGCTCACCCCTCAGGTTTTCAATGGGGTTGAGGTCTCGGGACTGAGGCGATCATGGGAGGAGCTTGATTTTGTGTCTGCTGAGCCATTATTGTGCAGATTTTGACATTAGGACAATAAGACTCTGTGTCACATCATATTTATACGCCAGGGAAACAGAAAGTCATTCATTATTACACATCTTTTTTAATTAACTTCAAAAACTAAACTAGAAATTACAAAAATGCTTCAATCACTTTTATTTTATAGGAATTATTAGGGAAGCCAATAATTGTGACACATCAGATTTTATTCTAAATAATTATCTCAGTGATGGATTTTTTAATTTACTAGAGTTAAATGTCAGATTTTTTAGTGTGGGATTATGCGCCTGCTATAAAAAATTTAATTTATTTTTAGGCTTTTAACACATCTTAACCAGGGGTGCTAATAATTGTGGAGAGCTCTGTAAACAAATAAACAAACAACAACAACAACAATAATAATAATAATACATGAATTTGCTATGAATATAAAATTTTGATTTATTTTATGATACAAAAAGAAAGCTTTTGTCCACCCTGTTATACTCTACTGTTCAGCACAGTTTGATGATTTCCCTGATCAAGCACACCTGGTTCATCTCACCTGTTTATTACCAGGTTTCGAGAGTGTATCTGAAGCGGGGAACTACCAAACTGTGTGGGGAAACCAGCTCTAAGGGACCAACTTTAGACGGCTCTGCACTACTGAAATATAATGTATTATTTAAAGAATTAAAAATCTCAGTCTTGGGTAGTGAGATTAACCTAAATTAGACTTTTATTGGGTGAAAAAACAACTTTGAAAGGTAAAGGGTTAGCTCCATAATGTCAGTGTTTCCTCATTGTACCTTGTTTGTCTTGTGTAGGCAACCCAAGTTCACCAAGGTGGCTGATTCTACATTCAGGTATTTCTAAACTGTGCACAGATGATTGGCCTTCACAATGACTGTGCAATTTCCTTCTACCTGCAGTTTCACCTCATACGTTTAAAAAGCCACCAATAATGCCACAGCAACCAAATAAGCCAGGCCTAACTCCCAGCATGCTAATGGGCTTTAAACCTGATTCTACAAGCATTCACATAAACAATGAATCCATGCACCAGTTAATTGCTCAGCATAAGAATCAGACCTTCACCAGAGGTGCCAACATTTAAGCCCATCTTGTTCTGGACGTGGCCAGAAATGACATTTTTTCTCTCAGGAAACGAAAACGAGAAAATAGCATGTGAAAAGGCAAGTGTGCCTTGAGATGTCCCAATTGCATGAGAGATGGCAGCTTTGTGATCTCTAGAGTTCTTAACACCAAAGACACGTCAACCACATTAGGAGTGGGACAACATGCTGGAGGGCAAAAAGGACAAAAACAAAGAAAGACTTAAAATAGTTCAAAATAATCACAGAGAACAAAAGGAATGTTTAATTCACACTTTGTGTTGAACTCGTGAGGATTCAACCCTGATTCACACCAAATGCTAAGACTAGATCAGATCAACTCATGTTTGGATAGCAAATAAGGAGCTATAATATTAACTAGCTAGCTCATTGCTCAGCTTGGGTGATGGGGCTTCATGCTTCCTCTTATCTCAGCTTCTCCAACACCAAAGGCACATCATCCAAATAAGGAGAAGGAAAACAAGCCATGTTGGGTTTGATCTTTTATACATACGTTCTTTACATGAAGTGAGTGAGCAAAACACATACAACCGCCATAGAAGAAAATAATTCAATTATTAATGGCAATTTCTTCTGATGAACATGGAGAATGAAGCGAGAACAGAGCTGAAGTGAGTGAAAAATCTTGGATTTTTGATCTGAGGCTTCTTTGAGAAAAGTACAGAACATACTGACCTATATTTGAATTTGCCTTCCTACAGTCTTTGAGGCTGTAGATGATACAGGATGCAATTTCAAAGAAAGGTATGTTTACTGAAGGACTCCTCACTTGTGAACAAGAGATTGAGGTCACACAGGAAGCAAACAGGGATGTCAAAAGTCAAAACCCGGAGTTTAGTATTTCAGGGAAAGCGTAAAAATCATGATAATAAAAATACAAAAAGGTCAAAAACATAATCAGTAACGAGGCAGGGAAATGCTCTTCGCAACCAGTCAAAGGACTCGTCAAGTCAAGTCCATATTATTTGTATAGTGCTGTTTATAACTGACATTGTCACAAAGCAGCTTTACAAATTTGACAAAAATTACAGAATCTGGCCCCAATGAGCTAAAGACAGAGGCAAGGAAAAACTCCCTAAATTGTAGGAAGAAACCTTGAAAGGAACCAAGTCTCAGAAGGGGAACTCATCCTCTGGAAAGTGATAACAGATAGAAAAAAAATCAAATACATGAACAAATAAGTCTAAGAACTAAGAGAACCAATGAGTCCAATATGAAGACATCTGCAGTTCCTTGTGGTGGTTCTCTGAGTTGAGATCAGGTAAGTGGTTCCGTCTATATGGGCTCTGCTCAGTTGGAGTGAGAGGGTGCATCATGTCACGGTTGGTCTGCCGTGTCCACATGGGCGTCTGAATCAAGAGATTTTCTAACGTTTGTGCCATTGGGTTTGTGCAAATCGAACGCTACCCGTGTTTCTGGACGTTGTGGCAAATCTGAATTGTATTTGGATGGATTAAAAAAAATGTTCTGGAGGACCAAATATGTCCCATGATTCTTCATAGTCTGGGCTGCAGGTTGGCGTTCAAAAGAGGCGAAAGAAATGCAAATGTAACATCATACTGAAGTCAATCAAGCAACGCTGCAAAATGTCTAGGTCACTCAGAGCAGATTAATCCAAGGTTTGAACATCCATGTGGACGAGGCCTGAGCGGGACTAGGTCTCATAAAGTTCCAGTGATTAAGCCCCTGACTTGTTTCCCCTGTAGATATTATTTTGGCTCTGCTTAGCATGCGGGTTCCCATATTTTCCTCATACACTTCTCCCTGAGAGTAGGCCAAGGTATACGCCTGATACCCTTACTTAACCTCAATGTCATCACTGAAAGATTTGAAGCATGTTTAACATTAGCAGAGAGATCCCATTTGGTTGTGTACATAAATTATTATGATGGCAGCCTCGTCAGCACCACGGCGGGGAAATGAGATTAGGTGGACAAGCAGCTGAGGATACTCGCCGAGCAAAAGGAGCCAAGTGCTCTTTTCTTGGCCTCGGAGGCTGCCTAAAGAGTCCCCGACGGCCCATTGATTACTTTGTCACTTTGACCTTTCAAGTGATTGAGGGCTTGTGAGATATTACATACATTTCTATGGGAGTGGAGCCAGGAAGCCGCGACGGAGCGGGAGACGCGTATCGGGTGAAAAATACAGTTCTCGCCTAAGTGCAGAGGGTTATCCGTCATAGCTAACGGATTCGTGACAACGGCCGTGTGGCGACTGCTCCATCACACAAATGAATTAACACCAGGCCAGCATGTGCGCATTCGTGCATGCGGATGTGTTCCGTTAGCGACACTTGAAACTTCACATATGTTCCCCAACACGCGGCCTAATTGATTCGCTGAAACGTGATCTTTCATAAGGGACTCAGGGATTGATTATCATTTTCCCACTGCAATTTCATAGGTCATAATCAGTGAACTTGGGAGAGGACTGGATGGGGGAATGTACTATGTGATTCATGTCAAAAAAAGCTGTGCTTTGGAATAGCGTTCACTGCTAGCCTATCCATAATAGCAGCAGCCTCTAAAGCTAATCAAACGTCCTGAACTACACCATCTGTGTGATGACAATCAATGAGTAGCAGTTGCTACGACTCTGGAATCCATATTAAGGTACATGAAGTGGGCTCCTGCTTGGCACAACCATCCAAGACCTGATGGAGGTTTTGATTGAAGGATTCAAAGTTTTATTATCATGTGTAAAAAGTGCAGATTTACAATTAAATTCTTACTTGAATGCAGACTAGACCGTTAACAGGCAGTGCAACGTTACAATAAATACAGTAAAAAGTAAAGATAATACAAAATACAAGAACTTACACACATATTCTATATTTTCTAGAGTCGTATTAGTGGAAGTGACCAATGCATCAACATCCTTGACATAATATTATGTACAGCAGAGTTGCACATAAATGTGTTGAACACACTAGTGAACATATGTTCAATACATGTTATATGTTGTGTTCTATGAACGTCACTATTGTAAACTTTACATGTTTAGACTGTTAAATGGTCTAGAAAGTGTCGGAGTCTGGTAGCGCGTCTGCAGATAACCCTGCGTCTTACTGCCAGAGGGCAGGAAGGAGAAGAGTCACTGTAAAGGACCATGGTGCTATGTATCGACTTGCAACTCGCTGCATCCTTTTCATTTGAAACTAATTTCATGTCAAACATGGATGCCCCGAGTTTGATCCCCAGCAAAGCCATAACTGGGGAGATCATAGCTGCTATCAATCTCCCTGGGTGCGCAGGATCAATTCTAGCCCATGTGTAAGTCAGGGGTGTCCAAAGTCAGTCCTGGAGGCTGGTGTCCTGCCCAGTTTGGCAGTTCACTTCCTGAACCTGGCAATTAACAGGTGAGTCTAACCAGGTGTGCTTGATTAGAGAAATCACCAAACTGTCCTGGAAACCGACCTTCCAGGACCGGAGCTGGACACCCCTGGTGTAAGCCAACAGAACTGGCATTAAGAATTCTCCAAGCATGTTGAGCTGACCAGTGGCTTTTTATATGCTACCATTCATCTGCAGCTAGGTAGCATCTCCTGGGACAAGGCCTAGCTAGAAGAAAGAACAGACTATGACTATATTAGATGGGACATTTATGATTTTTTTTTTTTTACGAAGAAACAACGAACAGAAATATGTTTTCTAAGAGAGAGAAAACAGATGGTTTGGATAATACTTGCAACTTACATTTTAGTTAACCATAACAATGTTGGACTCAAACTATCAGTAATAACCATATGTAAATGTAAATAATAAGAATACATTTTATTTCTAATGCACTTTTCATTTAGGGTTAATTTCAAAGTGCTAGAATGAGTTGAAATGAAAGTTACTGCAGTTTCAGGGATGAGAAATATCACTGGCCACTATTTAAAAAAAGGGGTTTAGAGCGATGTTGTAACCACAAATGTTCATAAATCGAGCATGTTGTAAGTCTAGGAACCCCTATATATGCATATGCTAGATCTGCTGCTCCAAGCTATAGGCTTCTAGATGCCAAATCTGAAAACATTTCCATCTGCTTATTGCTGTAATCTGGTGTCAACCAGAGGAGGATGTGTTCCCTTTCGGAGCCTCGGTTCTTCCTTGCCTCTGTTGCACTCGACTTGCTCAGTAGGGGTTTGGACCCCGATTCTGCAAAGCTGCTTCGTGACATTTATTGTAAGCACTACATAAATAAAATTGACTTGACTTGCCTTCACTCACATACAGATGCTCCTTTTTTATGCACTTAATCAAGTGAAACTGTAACAAAAACCACTGGCTTCCATGTATTTTAGCATAAAGCTGGTGTTTTAGGTTCTGTCCATATGTAGCCAGGTATTTTTGAAAACTGGGATTTTCCATTATAATTAAAAAAAAAATCCACATGAGCACTTTTTGAAAATATATCTGCCTACATTTTAAGGCAAAAAACAATATCAAAAGAAAAATAAAATAAAATCATGCCAACAGGTGGAAATATAACATAACATAGCAATGTTGTCCAATCAGAAGCCCTGGTGGGGGAAGTCATTACTGTTTCAAATAGGCAGATGGATAAACTTTTTTTTTTTTTTAGATTTTTATGAAAATCTCAATTTTCCTCTTCTACATGTTAACGCAAAAATGCCATTTTCATAAATCTCCATCTTGGAAATCATCTTCAAAAATCTCTGTTTATAAAAAACAGAAATGATGGAAGGCTATGCATGGACAGGGCCTTGGTCTCAATATATTTTGTTCAAACATCCAAACACATGTGAAGACCTTGGCACGTGGATCAAATATGCTAAACCAAAGCTATACCAAAGCTCAGAACAGTGGTTACCATAAAGGACAGGGATGGAAACCTCCATCCTAAATAAAAGAATGGAATTTCCAGTTTAAACATGGCAGCCACTTCAACACCAGAGTTGAGCCTTGACTGAAAAATGCACAAACCCTGCAGAAGGTCAAGAGACTTTCATGTCAATTTCTTCTTCTTGTACTGGCTAATACATCACGGCTCTGATATCAGGTCAACCTCGCTTTCATTTGCTTTATGTCACCATGAGCCGGGCCATGTATTAATCAGTGATAACCCAAACCGTTCTCTGAAAAAAAAACAGTAATATTTCAACCCTTGAAATCATCACAAGCAGCAAGCAGCTTGCTTTCAGACGGCCTTTTAGCCAAATGTGAAAGAATGATGAACAGCCGTTGACTTTGGAACTCTTCGCATCCTTCATGCGCATCCTTGAAAAATGTCATTTGCACTTCAGAGTAAAAGAGGCAGGGATTAGAATTGCAAAACATAAAAGCAATGTACAAGCAGGGAGAATTACTCTTTAACCCTTTAAGCTTAAAACTTGGCTTCCTGGGCATCATTTCAAACATGTTTGCTTCTAACTAAGCTGATATATTAAACCCACATAAGGTGACGTACATCCTGTGATTCAGTCTTGCCAGGTAAATAAATAGTGTCAGTATAAAAGATGAAAGTTTAAAAGTATAAAAGTTTAGTTTAGTTTGGTTCAAATCTGTATTTATTGTAATTATTTATTATGTTGTATGGACGAGTGTCCATTTATGCACATGTTTAGACTCATACATATACTTATATTTATAATTACATACTGTATATGCATATTATTGTTATATGTACTATACTTATATA
>JBBIGC010000131.1:16106132-16124594 GCA_037576955.1 Lepidarchus adonis
AATAGAGCCGCACAACGGGTCTGCGTACACGGACGACAAAAGTAGCGATAAACAGAGGTAGAAAGCTAAGACTAGCACGAAACTGAAGTACATTTTGTCTGTATAGGGTTTAAAAACTATTTCAGAGACTAGAAAGTAAAAAAGTAATAAGAAAAGTTGAAAAAGTTAAGAGAAAAGCTCGTAAAGAGTAGAGCTGCTGCAACAGGCTGCCGCACGCTGTGGGGGCGCCGAAAAGCTGTGTTCACAATGGCAAATAGACAGTTTCATTCATGTCATTCAATAAGGAAATTTCTAATTTCTATTTCCAAGTATAATAACCAGGCTCATTAACTAACAGGGGCTAAAATGCTGATTCCAGCTCAAGGCCTCCTCTCACTTCAGCTCTATTCACCAAAGCCACTGTGTGAATTGCTACAATGAAGTGATGGCCATTAGCATCTGTGTACTTTCTGATCATCACATCAGCCAGTTAGGAGCATGTTCTTTGTTGAGCAGTTTGGGAGGCTGGTGATAACAGTGCTAATCATGTTTTAGTGGAAAGAGGCACTAATCACGCAGTGAGGCCCACTCCTAATGACAGCAGCGCCAACATCCAACGCGGCGTGCTGACAGCACGGCCTCCATCTGATGCCATTCCTGCTCTTTCTTTAATATTAATTAATCACTTTCCATCTCACTTATCTAAGGCAGATGACAGAGACACCGTCTCATTAAATTAAGGCATTCCACCATTCGTTAGAAGGAGCAAACTGAAAGAACACAGACAGCACAAAGTAAAGGACTGTTATGTAAGCATTAACCTTTCTAATGTGTTTGGTGAGGAGCCGCTTGATATTCACAGACTCGACTCATCAAAGTCATTAAAACGACAGTCAGTCTCCACATGGGCTGCGCTAGCAACCTCTGACACATGGCCGCCATAACAACAATTTTCTCCCACCCACAGAAAAACACAGTACTGCTCTGCTAATGTGCAGATATTTTCATTCCCTAAAAAAACATGCCACATATCACTGCAACAGCAGAAATATGATGAATTATAAAGTAAATGACAGCAGGCACAAGTCTGAAATACAGGCCTACACATGGGCCCGGCCCCCCAGTGGTAAGTGAATGAGAATAACTGGTATCACTTTGAGAAGTAAAATGAATTTGGTAGCACTTCAGATCAGTAATATTTGGTAAAATGGCAATATTATAAGTATCCACATGTTTCCATACATTTAATTGTCATACCCTGGTTGCTACTAAAGTCTAATTGTGGCTGTAATGAAAAAAAAGTCTAATTAAGCATAATATAATTTTTTACTTTTTTTTTTTTAAATAATAAATTTCTAACTGCTGAAGAGTTAAAAAATAATAGTACATTTTTAATTTAGATTGCTTAATTATTTTTTTTAAATACATTTATAGAAATAGGTGTCCAGCACAATATCGGCTTAATTAACTTCACATCTGGTTTATAAAGGCTTATAAAGTTTTATAGTATTGGAGTTATTTCCCCTAAAATAATTAACTCGATAAAATTGCAGTTTTAGAGATGTAAAATAAAAACTTGCTTTTATTATTTGTGCAGGCGTAGTTACAGGGTGAAGTTACAGTGAAACTAAACTCTATTACAGCTGTAAAAGATGATAAAATGATATGCCCAATACAATATTGTGTTTTGTGAGCTGGAAGAGCTCATTACACATTAGTCAGTGAACAAATTAACATGCAAGCACAGTGATAGCACAAAATGAGCTAAGACTACAGTGTATCAAACAATCTGGGCATTGCCCAACATACAGCCCAAATACTAGCCATTACATGCTACTGATCTTCATCACCATCATCATCTTAATAGATTTACTACAGTTTTCTCATTTCTCATAATAACTCCCTTTATATTCTATTTTGCTTACTTTTCACTGGATTAGGATGAAATTTGTACTGAACATCTGAGAAACCTTGAGGATCATTTGTAACATTTATTCACATTAATAGTTGTTACTAAAATGTTTACAAATAATTTTTACAAAAATTATTTCTGCATTACTTTTAACTTTCTTGCATCCAAGTTTTGGTTCTATGACATATTTATATAATTCTATAATAAATCTGGCCTAAAACTGGAATGCCACAGAACTTGAAAGAAAGAGAAAAAAGTTCTGTTATATTATATTTTTCCAAGATTTTAATTTCTGAGATGTTTTATGTTCTGGAAAAGTGTTGATATTTATTATAGATATTTACAATGTAAAAGACTACCCAATCATTTAATTATTTGAAAATGGCTCATTTTAAATACTTTTCACTGACTGTATTATTACATTCAGTGGAATTAAATTCATACCAAAATAACTGTACCATGTTGCCTACAAGACATCAGCTAATATCAGTACAAAATAACAAGTCTGAGTTACTATTACCTGAAACAGGTTCAGGGTGGAATATTGCAAAACGGATTGCAACATACCCAGAAGTAAAGAAAAGAATGCAATTATGACCATGATCTTCTCTATTGGAGGAAAAAGCCTAAAAAAGAGCTCCGACTGTCAAGACGAGACAGCCTACCCATCGCTGAGCTAATCCTGCACGTTTGTCTGGGTTGGGAAAAATGAACTCAAAATTTAAAGCAAGTCATTAAAAACCACAGTGTTATACATGGAATTAGAGTTGCCATTATAATCAATCAATAAATATTATATTGTGACGATTTATGACCTGAATCATCGGCGGGACAACGATGAAGGACACACCAGAGAGTACTTGCTCAAATTGGGACGAAGCCCTTCACTTTATTAATCTCTGAAAAGAGCTCTTAAAATCAATGTGCACCCCCAACTGGTGTAGCACACATAGAGCAACTCATACGCACTCCACCCGAGTGTGACGAAATGGCTGAACCATCGCCAAGCCACTGAAATCAATGACTGACCCATTGATGGTGATTCAGCCCATTTCCCCCAAAACCAAACACAATTACCCCAAATGAGTCCTAGAACACATACACACAAAATAACCCCCAAACAACATAGTAAACCCAAACATAGTGCCAAAAATACACCAAATAGAACTCCCAGGGGGCCGTGCGGCACCAGCACGCCCCCCCAATCCTCATTTCAGCTACAATATTTTAAAATATGTGCTGAACTAAAACCGGTATGATTATGCAAATCTCTGTAATGAAACATACACATTGTCAAAAAAAAAGCAGTGTATGCACAGTAATGTATCACACTGTAGCTATATCATCATATTGTCCATCCCTACATGGAATAACCTTTGTTGCTTGGCAACCAGAGCCTATTGTGCTACGTTGTATAGTGGATGAAGTGTTTATTGTGACTACTGTTAATTCTGAATTAAACTAATTATTGGTGCATGTGATCAAATTGCATATTGAAAAACATTCACATCATCAAAGACATGCATTATGGGGATTTGCCCAAAGTAAAGGGTGTAGTTCGGCCAGAAACAAACGACAGTAGCACACGACCTCCCCTGCTTTATTCTAATGTTGTCTAAGGAGATGAACAATTACATCATTAACATAATACCGAATCTGTGCATCAGATGGCCACTTCAAGGGCTGTTTGGCATTTTCAATCATTGCAAAGCATCTAGGGACCAAAGTATCCATCATAGGCCACTGAGATAGAAATGCTTTGTTGCATGAAGCAAACTACACGTGCGAAATGGATTTCAGTGACATGGGAGGAAAAAAGACACATGTTACCATGGTGAAGATAACACATAACAATGGACTTTGTAAAATGGCTTTAAAGTAAATACATGGGAGAATGGTAGAACATGACTCAAAGCACTCAGCCCTTCTCTCGTCCAAGCAGAGCTCGGTCTCTAAAGCTAAAACACACAATGATTACCTGCTCCTGACACTAGAGGATCTGGACAATACGACACAGACAGTTTGCTTTGTTCATTCATCTGCTTTTTTCTCTGTCACTCTTAGGGAGCACATCCAAATGTTACTTCTTATTTATTAGGCTCTTTTACAACAATTTCAATAAGACTATTGCAACATGCAAATAACTTTTGTGATTGGCTGCACTTTTAGGCTATTTTTAAAAAGTAGAACGACAGCGTGTGCAAAATTATTCCCGGAATTTAATAGAGACAGGTGTTTGTTGAAGATGGACTATTATTCTCCTCACAGACGGAATGGTGATGGTGTTTACGGCCACAAAACATCGTGCAGCTTCTTCTCATTTATTTTGACAGAAGATAAAACATCACGACTAAAATCATCCCTCTGTCTGTTCGGTGGTGATACTTGTCTGTGATTGGCTGTTATTGTGGGAGTGGTTTAGCACTGAATGCAGTGATAAGTTTAAACAGAGCCGCTTAATATCCGTCAATAACCCTCAGATATCACGACAGAAATGAGTAATTACACACATTACACTCATATAACTGTCTTCAGAAATCAGAGGTTTGTTTTAAGCCGTTTCGTACCTTTAAGGGAATAAATTCTGCTAAAACATGGAGGTAGAAAGTGAAAGCTCTGAGGCGTGTACCTGTGAAAGCTCTGTAGGAGTTACTATTGGAGACCGGTGTTTATTTGTAGTGACATCTCTTTAAACCTGCCATCTATTGGAAACGACCATCAATAAGAGACGGGCTATTATTAAAAGATATACAGTATGTGAACAAGTTGCTTTTTGTGACATCACAAGAATTCAAAACAGGTTGTTTTAGCAGATACATTTCCACAAATAGAATGGGGAATGAGTGGAATGTTTTGAAATTTCAGGTCAGTCTGGTTTTCTATAATAGCACGTCATTAAACTTGCCATAGAATGAATTTCTTTAATTGTAACCTAATGTCTGCATTCAAGATATGAAAAGTGCATTTCCAGCCCTAGAATGAAACTGGTCATTTTACCTTATTGGAAGTATAAAATAAATATTTGATGAGCTCTACTCTGATTGGCTGGTTTACTATGCAAAATTGCTATAAAAAATGTCAAAGACCAAATTTTTAGGCACAAATCTTTATATGTTAGAGCTTGAATGCGCTTGAACAGCAAGGTTCTCAGAGAATAGATTCTAATGTCTCTGTTTGGAAAGTTTTGTCATTAAGTTTATCAATCGAATGATAATACATAAGGTACCATATTGTGTTGTTATGAATATTCAGCTTATAATTATAGTGACGTAGTTAAGTAACTAATTAGTTATATCAGCTTCAAATCACAGCATCAACAGCCAGAAATGGCTACATTCACAGCATGGTGAGCTGCGTAAAGGTTGAGATGGTGAAGGCTGATAAGTTTAAACCTTCATTCTTTAGTGCCAAATGCTAAGCAAAGCCTGCTTGATATTGCCCAAGGTTTGAGAAACAGTCAGGAGTGAAAAGGGCAGAGCTCACTAATAGGTTTAAGTTAAAGCCGTGTAGGATCCTATTAAATATCAGCCATGCCCACTGACCACTGGGTTCCAAAGAGTAAAAAACCGGAAACAAAACGTGTCCATAGTCTTCCATTTCCCATTCTAGCAGCAAGGCCACAAAGTGGGCTTGTCCGATTTTGTGTGCATGAATATTAATGAGACTAAGTGTTATGTAATGCTGGTAATTTTATGTCATTTTCTCATTTCGGAACAGATTTTTTCAGTTGCAGGTTTTTCATTTCAATGATATTTGAGGCTCCAAACATTTCAGGGGTTTTTTTTATTTATTTTTTTAGATAAACCCAGTTTTTTATTCTATAACACCTATAGAAATATACTTTTTTATATTTGTCATTGCATTTGTCCCATCCATGAAAGACCAGTGGGCAGCTGCCATGGGAACAGTGATTGGGGATGGTACTATGCTCAAGAGAACCTCAGTGGTCCCTTTATCAGACCAGGATTTGAACCGGTGACCTTCAGATCAAAGGGGCAACTTCCTAACTGTTACACTACCACTGCCCCTTATTCAGATCTTTAAATCCCACTGAAGCACAGCTCCTACTACTGTCCAGGCTAGAGACAACATGTTTAGTGGTGACCAATAGGCAGGAAATCAATGCACAAGAGGAATGTACTGTTTGGTTCACCAGTGTGGCCTCCAGCACATTCAATCTGACAACCCTTGAAAATAACCCAGTTGTTCAAAAAGTGTATATGCATATATAGACCTCGTCTCCATGAACGCAATCTCAATTTAAAAGAGAAAATGTAGATTGGTGGATCAAAGTTGCTCTTACAACCTACGAGAGAGTAGAAAGGAGTAGCGCTGAGAGTTGTGGAGATATTATTTCAGTGTTAATAACTCTGGACACTCTTTCCCAGTCTGCATTGCTCTTTTGAAATGCAAATAGAAGCACGCAATTACACTGAAACAACTTTTGGCAGTTTTCATTCTGCCTGTGTACATATTGTTCTTCTTGATACGATATCCAGAAATTAATCGGCTGCCATTTTTGATTTTGTCAACTGACATAATAGTGGGCTGCAGGTATTTAATTAATTTGCATTTATATTTAACTAAAAAAAAGAGAAATATTTTGTGATGAGAACACACAAGCTTGTTTTAATAAAGAGAGCATTCTTCCCAGGGGGAATGGATGTGAGTTTCAGTCTAATAAACCCTTCCGCATTGATTAAATTCACTAACCTCGATATCTACACGGACACCCTATTGTGTACGGAATAGACCTCATGTTTGCCGTTGCATGATTGGGATGATAATTGGTGTGTTGGAAAAGCACAACAGCGCGCACATTTTTGGTGGATTTAGACTTCACATTTGCCATCCTATTTGAATTCAACAAGAGAAATTACCTAGAGAATTCCACAGCATTAACACAGCTGTAAATTGATTTATCTTGTAAAATGTTACTACAACAGACAATAATCGACCATGTTAGTGATTTTCACTGTGGTTCTTAACCAAGGATCATTCGGTCATGCAGAGGTGATTCATTTATCCAGCAGAAAACAAAAACCATTATGTAAAATACAACACTGGCAGGTTTAGGAGGCATCATGTGTAGGTGGGAGTGTTGTTTGCCCCCTATTAAAAGAATACACCCTTACAAAAATGTTAAGAACCACTGCTGACGAGAGTTTAATTCAATGAAGGCAGAATATTTGATCATTTTATAACATTCAGAGCAGCATGTTGAGTTCTGGAGCTGAGGTCAGATGCTATGAGTTGAATCCCTAAAAGTAAAGTTTCTAAAACACTCTTGGCTTGAACTTGTAGTTCTAAGAGAAACTTTAACCCTAGAACCTTAAGAGATGCAGACAGGGAAAAGCAATAAATTACATCCACTCTCATTACAGTGCTTCACTACCTAGTATTAGATATATATCAGTATTTTAGCTACTATTTGAGTTATTATATTATATTATATTATATTATATTATATTAAGTACCAGTAAGCACTTTTACATTGCTACAATATTAACATTTTAAATCCAAAAACAGGGAAACCTGTATGCACCAAAACAGTCAGAATTAATTTACCATTTGGGGCAGTGGTGGCCTAGTTGTGCCCTTAGAATCAGAAGGTTCTATGTTCAAGTCCAAGCCCAGGCACCACTGAGGAAAGCTGCCAGATGACATTTGAATGGGTGAAATGCAAAGGTCACATTCTTTATGGTGAATGTGGGTGTGATGGAGTGTGTTCACAATGATAAATAGTCACTTTATAGTCATTCTCTATTCCTCTCATCAAAAGACCTCTTTTCGTGGCTTTGCCATTCAGCACATATATATTTATAAATGACCTCTTTTCTGTTCGTCTGAACCGTACTGTCCCTCTTTTAAAAAGCAGTATGGCTGAAACACCCTTTGTAACATCAATGTAAAGACTGAAAAAGCAGTAATATTGAGTAAAATCGCACTGAACACTTCTAAGGACGAACAACAAATTGGTCAAATTTCATGACTATTTATTTTCAAATACTGAAATTAACCAATAATTGTGCTTTGAAATGTGTTCTCGGTAGAGGATGTGCACTTATTTGTACTTAGAATTTCAAACAAATGTAATTTGTGGGCTATTTTGACAAAATTAACAGTTTTAAACTAGTACTGATGTCAAATATAACTTGGGCGACACAGTGATGTATTGGTTAATGGCGTCACCTCACAGCAGAAAGGTCCTGGGTTTGATCCCTGTGTCAGTCACAGGTGGTTCTCCCTGTGTTTCCTCCAGGTTCTCCGGTTTCCTCCCACAGGCTCATGGTTTAGGTCGACTGGCTGCTCTAAATTGCCCATAGGTGCGTGTGAATGGTTGTCTGTCTCTGTGTTGCCCTGTGATTGGTTCCCCAGCTTCCCCCAATTAGACAATATTCTGCAGAATGGATGGATTTGAATGGTACATTGTTTCTTAATATGTCCCTATTGTTTTTTTGGTCCCAGGCTCACTGTACAGCCCAGTTCTATGGCATTGTTCTAATGAAACCCTTTCAGGCACTTTTATGCTAAGCATTCCCAAGAATAGTAAACAAAGGCAACACTGAGCAACGCTGCTGTTCATCTAATATAAACAATTTTCACAGGCCCCTCATTGATCAAAATCAGGCTTTACTGTTGCATGAAAAATTGTGGGGTTAAAAGGTGCTGTCACACCTGGGTAGATATGATAATGTGTTCAGAAGACATTGTCAGAAGCTTCTTTATGAGAAGCAACAACAGAAAAGTAAGGTCAGGGGGCCAAGCAGAAAAATGCAGCAGTTATACACAAATATATATGCTCACAGCAAAAGTATGCTAATGAAAGCAAACAAAACAGCACGGAAGTCAAACAGCTGTAAACGAAACAACATAGAAGCATTCAGATGGTCTGGATCAAAACAGTCAAAAATAAGTCAGGCATTGTAACGCGCTAGTGCATTTTATGCTAACATGCAGAAAGCAAAAACATGAAGTGTAGGGTTCGCGGCCACCGGATCTGCTATCCCGTTCAATCTGATTTTCTTCTGCTGAACAACACAGTCAATCTGTATATTCAAGATTCAAGTTCATTTATACACAAGCACATCAGGAAGGGAAATCATAAGCACTCCAATGGCTGTGCAACAACTTTACTAGCTAAAGAGAGAAAATTATTAAACAGAACAAGGGGGAAAAGAAGGGGAAAATATACAGTACTCTGCAAAAGTCTGGCAATTCTGCAAATTTTTTATTTTCATTTTGTTTGTTCTCATCTTTCGCATCTCAGCAGTGAGAGACAGCAGCAAAAATACAAGTTATCACTAGAATAAAAGCAAACAAATAAAAAAAAGCTGTTTCAGAAAGCGGGGAGGATCCATATTTGCTTTGTGTGTAAAAAGTAGTAGATGTGTGTTGGGAGCTGTTAGAACAGTGCAGGTGGTTCCCCCTCAGTGCCTCCAGACGTTATGTGAATGTGTGAAACTCTCTCAGCAGCAGCACTTGATTTAACCACTGATTGAATCCAAAACAGGGATTTGATGGTTCCTACAAATAATTCTGAGCTTCCACATGGAGAACTCTGGATACGGGAACCAAACACATTGACAAACACGCACTGTTCACTATATTAATTTTATGTAGATTGATTCTAATATTATTGATCTAAAAATAAAACAAAAATACTACATCTAAACTTCTCTTATATACATTTCATTTCTCAGTGTCATTTGCACTGTACTGTAAATATATATATAAACAATTGCACACACATACATACACACATCTCTTTACAGTACTGTGCAAAAGACAGAAAAAGATGAATCAACTTATAGCAAACAAAATATTCACACTGGATTCAATCTGTAGAAAGTATGTAGGTACATAATGTACAGGAGAATACGAGTAGAAATGGAATATGCATTATATGAACAAATGTATGCACTTTTAAACCTATTGCCTTCTCAGTCTTCACATGATAACATGCTTGCTGCATTATATGTTTTTAAAAGGGAAAAAAGAAAGTCATTATAATTGGTGCATATTTATTTGTTTTTATTTTTATTTTAAAAAATAGATTTATTTTAGATTTAAATAAATGTTAAAATGCCACAGGTGTTGCCCAGATCATGCGATGATTCCCCAGAACCTGCACATGCGCTCTCCAATCATGCACTGACAGCTCTGAATGCTAAAGTCAGAGTACCTGCTCATGCACTCACGATCATGTACTGACAGCTCCAACTACAGGGTATAATCACTTTACTCAGCATAGTACTGCTTTATCCAGTGACTGAACCAAAACTTCCTTAAAGCTCATGTTCTCACTAGCCGTATGCTAGCTCTTACCAGCCATTTTGATCAGTCGGGTTTGTAGGACAGAAGCTTGTATGTTGGATCCAGCAAGAACAGTGAAGAATGGGTCGGACAAAGCTAGTCAATGCTAACTCCAGTGTTAGCTGAGAGGAAAATGAAACATGAAAAGAAAAGCTAGAGAAAACGTGCACACTCATCAGTATTTCTCTAATGAGGGGCCACCGCTTGGCCTCATGGGAAATGGGGAAGGCACCCAGCTGTGCTTCGTCAGCTTGAACCTTACTTCAAAGTCTGTTTCTGCGTCCGATGACCCTTGACATCCTCCTCCTATAACCAGAGGTATTAAACTACAAATCAATTCGCTAACTGCAGCTAGAAAAGAATGCTAATTCCCCTTCTCGTTCATGGAGACAAAGCAAGGACTCGTCGATCCTTTCTTTACCCTCCCTCTTAAAACGGAGCAATAAATGCTTTAAAGGTCAGCGCTTAAAAGTTAGATTTTCTGCCTCTTGCAAGCAAAATACAGCTCTAAAATCCAGCTGTATTCAGTTTAAAAGGCCAGTACCATTGAGGCTGGAACCATTTCTGCAGATTTTCCATCGTGCTTGATGTACTATGAAATTTGTGAAAAAAATTGTGACAATATTTCCAACATTCCACCCTAACCAATTCATTTAGGTAAGATACACCTCCAGCTGACCCTGCACCAAGCCCCCTGACCAATCCCGTCTGGTCAACCACCAAGGGTGCATGAATACAGGGCATTTCAGCAAGTGTACATTTAAGCAAGAAATCATTCACTCTCAAATATTCTTTAATAATTTCAATATGCGGGAGACACTGGGAAGTGGGACGTTTGATATTTACTCTTTTACTTTGGACTTTATCAACTCACTATATCAACTATTCCCGATATTGTTTCTCTCTTACTTAGCAATACTTTGAGATGTCTCATTGTTCTATGTACGTATGCGCAACTGCTGATGACAATATAGTGACAGTGAACCTTGAGCAGAATTTGGTTGTAATTCAGCTAATAGTTTATCCATCTGCATCAGAGGTATTGGTGTTTAAAAGTGATATTTCAACATTTTATTCAGAATACAACATAGAAATAAATTTTTAAACTGAGAAAATGTATCATTTTAATGGAAAAATTAGTTGATTTTAAATTTCATGGCATCAACACATCTTCACCATGTTCACCACTGTGCGGAATCCCATCTTTTTATAACAGTCTGCAAAAGTTTGGGGACCGAGGAGACAAGTTGCTCAAGTTTAGAAATAGGAATGTTGTCCCATTCGTTTCTAATTCACTTCTAGTTGTACAATTGTCTTATGTCTTCTTTGTCGCATCTTCCTCTTTATGATGTGCCAAATGTTTTCTATGGGTGAAAGGTCTGGACTGCAGGCTGGACATTTCAGTACCCGCATCCTTCTCATACGCAGCCATGATGGTCTGGGATTGTCATGCTGGAAAATGTAAGGTCTTCCCTGAAAAAGACGACGTCTGGATGGGAGCATAGGTTGTTCTAGAACATGGACATACCTTTCAGCATTGAGAGCTGATAACAACTTGGGTTGTCATTGTCCTCTTTAGGTCCCAGTTTCCTCAAAGATCCTCACATTTTGGCGAATGGCAGGGTGGATTGTGTTCACCGACAATGTCTTCTAGAAGTTTCCCTGAGCCCATGTTGTGATTTCCATTACAGTAGCAAGGGCCTCTTATTGCTACCTGTCCTAACTTTTTTGGAATGTGTAGCTCTCAAGAAATCCAAAATGAGCCAATATTTGGCATGACATTTCAAAATGTCTTACTTTCAACATTTCATATGTTATCTATATTCTATTCGTATTATAATATTGAAATTTTTAAACTTCCACTTCATTGCATTCTGGTTTTATTCACAATTTGTACAGTGTCACAACTTTTTTGGAATCGAGTTTGTACATCAGTCATAAACAACAAAATGTTACCTCTGTATTTAACCCATCCACACATTGAGCAGTGGGCAGCTACCTTGCTCAAGGGTTCCTCAGTGGTGCCTTGGCCAAGACTCGAACCTGCAAACCTCAATTCACAAGGGCAAGCTCCTAAGCTCAAGGCTACCACTGCCCCCAGTATGACACCACGGCATCAGAATGAAATAAGATTGTTCTGGCACAGAAAGTATCCCAAACAAAGTGGATTTAAATAAAAGTCCTAAAAGACAAGAGAAACGTGTAATACGGCCTGAGAATGACAAAGCCTAAGACCAAGTGTGTGTCAAAGCCCTCGGTTGGGAAGGTCTGGATGGGTTTAAAAAGATAGCAAGGTGGTGCAGCTGCATGTCAACAGGATCCATAAAAACTCTGGTCACTTGTTGCTCGGGGCTGTTGTTTGTTTTTAGACGCTCACCTTAACTGTTTTGGGATTGTTTACGAGCTGTGGCCATAATGCGGCTGTTCACTGACAGCATTCGTAAAGAGTTTACGGTACAACATCAGCATAAATTAGCCTTGTTATTACCACGAGGAGCACTTTGGATTTAATATTTTCCAGTTCACCGCTCAGACAAGAATTACAGGCCCCCTTTTAAAAATGCTGCAAACTTGAGACCCAGATTTACGACCCCAATAAAATAGCGCCTGTATTTCAGACATGATTGGTGGGCGTTTTTTCAAGCTCAGGTCCAGATTGTCAGCGTAAATAGCAGCATTGGTGTTCAAGGGCATGCAGTTTCGAATGGAGGGGGTGTTGGGAAGGTGTCTTGGATGGCCTTTGACCTTGATTATGCAGACAGCGATAGGATGCTAAAGACCCGGTGTGCTTCCTCAGCATCGGACTCTTTTAAATTATGGACAGCTGACAGCGGAAATTGGAGCGTTGCCTTCACCATACACGACAAGGTTAGCCACGGTCTCTCTGGCCGAATAGGGATGGACCATTCCGGCAGTGCTCCGAACAACAAGGTCGTGTGATCTCCTGGGCTACGCTACGTGCCCTTTATGTTCAGATGGTTAGTTGCTATGCATTCACAAATGATATTGATGAAAACCCAAATGCAGGAATGTGCTACATTTTATAATTAAGAAATTAGCATAATATCATTCTCTCTGTGTGTGTAACAATGCCCAGTTAGCCTCCATCTTGAAAAGTACGTCACTCTGGAAAAGGACTCGTTACTGAAGTATGGACAGCAGGAGCTTCAGACAGCTCAACTGGGAAGAACTTTAATAGGAACAGAGACTGAAGAGACGTGTCAGACATTAGTAAATAGAGTTGGGAATTGTGGTTGAAAGAGTACATTGAGTGCTTCCACATTATGGAAGACCCACTGTTCCTCAGGTGACTAAGAATATAAATGAAGGCCAGTGCCAGCAATAACAGGCCTTCCGTGACTTCCCAGAGTAGGGATGCAATGCATAAACCACTATGAAGGTCAGTGGGGTATAAGCACAAGCTGTAGCCATCATTCACCCAATTTTACACAAGTGGGAGAGTGCATGTGCAGCACCAAGAAACAGTACAAGCCTGAATGTGTAACAACTAAAGTAAACACAAACAAACAAACTTATAAATAAATAAACCACAAAAAAAGAAAAAATTAGCAGAAGTGTAGCAGGATGGTATCTTAGTGGTTCCTGGGCTGGGACTTTAATGCACATTAATTTAAGACATTCAATTCTATTCTAAAAGTCCAAAAGATCCCATAATTCCCTATTTTGTGGGCCTCTAATATCACTTCAACCCTTTCCAGTCTGATGGAGGTCAGCTCGTTCCGGCTAAGCAGAAGCCAATGGCTTACATAAAGTAAACAGCCTGATCTCAGGACCAGGAGCAAGATGTTCATCTGATTGCATGTGACTGGTTCTGAAGGACGGGGCCATGCAACAAGGGCCAGCATTTGGCTGAAAGGAGCCCTAGGGCCTCGCAAGCAGTAACCAGCCTCAATTTGATCCTTACGCACAAGCGGATAACACTTTTTTTTTTTTGACGTGGGCCGCCAACCATAATGCAGCATAAAGCGATTAAAAACCCCAGGCTTTTGGCGTCCGGCCCCGATTCGTCTTCCACCACCTCCTCCTCCTCTTCCTCCTGCCACTCCTCTTCCTCCTCACCCCCTCGTCCTCTTTTTGCAGCTATATTTTCGCTGCTGTCTCTTCTCTGGTCCTCAGAACAATAGCCCTAGCAGCAACGTGCTGGAGAGCTGCCACTGCACATCCAAATGCGAGACAGAAATAAAGCTCCCTGCGGTGATAACCGAGCAATCTCAGGGGCCAAGAGAGTGATGTGTGGGGAACGGAAGCAGTTCTTCTGCAGTGTAGAAACAGGGGACAAGAAAATGTCCAATGGACATGCTGGTCAGAGAGGCGGCCACTTGCTTGCGAGCGTGAAGTAAATTAAAAGGGTAAGCCTGAGGCTCAGGTACATACATTTTAATAATGGAGAGTGTGTTTTTATCCAGTTATTAGAACCACGAGAAGCAATATGTCAAAAAACAGTTCATTCCACTCCTCATACATAATCTTTACACAGGCCTGATATAATAAAATATGAGTTTGGAAAGCTGTTAGGCCCAGTGGCTGTGTTTGTACAGATAAGGACATGCTCATCCTTTTATAAGCTATGGAATTGTACTGTTTGTGAATCTGTAAGTCATTCCATACAGCTACCAGAGAAGTAATTCCACCTGTCAGTTGTTGAATTTGATGTGCTAGAAGCAGGAGAATGAGTCACGTTGATAAGGACCTTATTGGGAGCGTCTCCAACACAGCATGTCTTGTGGAGTGTTCTATATCTGTAGTAGTTAGTACCTACAAAAAGTGACAGGGTCATGGGCACCCAACATGAGGGGACCTACTCAATATAAGGCAGGTGGTGCTAATGTTATGGCTGATCAGTCCATATGAAAAAGTATAGTGAATGGAACTCCCATTCACATTTTTTACACTTCTTCTGGATCTGGATCCTCTGGAGGAGCCACACACAAACCAAAGGTCCAAGTGGGTAAAGGTATTGACCAGAAAGCTGCCTCTACAGCTTTGGGCTGGGAAGCAGTAGACCTGCATCATTAAGGTGATGGAGCTCCATCTAATCCATGATAAACCTACACCTCATGGTGCTTTGCATGAAATATGTGCATAACTTCCAGAAAAACCAAACACAGCCAATAGAAGCACTCTGAACACAGAGCAGATGCTCACAAAATGAGGTCACACACTTCAACAATGTTAAAGCATGATGATTTTGTCTTCTGCCATTGAAGGATGGGAGGATGATCAGAAAAAGTGTCAAAAAAAAAAAAAGGGAGACGTATTTCTTGCTTTGTGTTTATAACAAGCAACAAAGCTCTTCACGGCAAAAAGGCAGAACATGAGGTTGGATGGGTTCCAGTGAGGATGGTGGACAAACCCAGCAGTGGAGGTGGACACAGCAGGATGTTCTTGCATCGTAGGTCAGCTGTTTGGGAGATATATGACTGGAGGTCAAATAAATAACATCCCTGCAATCCAGTGGATCCAAACACCTACATATGACCCAGACTCTTATTTCTATGAGCCAGTTTTCATTTGCGCTACATCGGTGCTTGAAACTTTGTGAACCATTTAGCATTTTCTCCATTTCTGCCAAAAATATGACGGACAGGGGTGAGGTCCCACCAAGGTGAAGCTTGACGTTTCCACTTTGATCATGTTGACCCTTGCAAATTCCTCTAATATGGGAATATCTAATGCATATTGACCTAAATTTCCCTCAGGATAAATAATAATGGTCTGTTTGTCTGTCTGTCTATCTATCACACCATCAGGCTTGAATACAGGTCCTTAAGAAAGAAAGAAAACAAACCAATTAAAAACTATTTGAGACAGAAATTTCACACTGGTCATTTATTATCTGAGGAAAATGATACAATACTGCATATTTCTGCATGACATGTGATTCTCAGAGATTAGCAGATAATTTGAAGGTGAAATTGGAACGACAGCCAGGTGTGAGTGGGTGGTGAGTAGAAGGTTAAGTGACAGAGCAGACCGTTAATGAAGTAAGATTAAATCATTTCAGTCGTGTTGAATTGTGTTAAAGTGAATCCCCATCACGTTTACTGGTAGAATCGTATCAATGACCATCTGGAATGGGAACTGTGTTTTCTTCTGCAGCCTTTGATCAAAACATTCCACCTCCAGTCATAGATTTAGCTTTACTCTGCTCTGATGACTGCCACAATACACTCATAAAGTCCTACAGCTTCTCAACAATTACTTATCAGTTATATGATGTTAGAATTATATATATATATATATATATATATATATATACACACATACACACACACACACACACACACACACACACATATATAATTTTCCCTTCTACCCTAACGAGAGTCCCAGGCCCTGTGGCAGAACAACACCCTCACAGTAGGATGCTGCCACCTCCGTGCTTTGCTGTAGGCATGGTGTGTTTTTGATGGTGAGCTGCATTGGATTTCTGAAAGGTGTACCCTTTGAGGCTAAACAGTTTGATTATGAACTCATCTGACCATAATCTTCAAGGTGGTTTTTTGGCAAAGCTAAAATGAGCCTTAAATAAGGCCTTTTTTGAGAAGCAGCTTTTTCCTTGCGACCCTCCCAAACAAGCCACAAATGCAGAGGTTGTGACAATGTTGTCACAAGCACACAATGAACATTCATTGCCATAAAATCCTGTAACTTCTTCAAAGTGGCCATTGGTCTCTTGGTAGCCTTTCATACCAGTTTCCTCCTTGCTCCTCCATCCATACCAAACACTTGCAACTTCTTTATTATAAACTTTTCTGTGCTCCTTGGGATTGATAAAGCCTTTGAATTTTTTTGTATCCATCTCCTGCTTTATGTCTGTCCACAACTCTATCCCATTGCATGTAAAACACACAATGAGGTGTGTCTATCACCACAATACAATTGCCTACCTATCCCAAAAATGTCTGAAGTGAAACAAACACCAGGCTGTGAGTCTTTGCTTGGCAGTTTCTAAGGCCTCAGCTATGGATAGCTTGTTGTTCTTCTTAGGTATCCCAACACACCTTTCTGCAGTTCTGATAGGTGGCTAAGTTCTATGGAGGGTACTGCTTCTTGTTCATCTTATATGTTACCATTACACTTTACACACACAGGAGTGCTTGAAATTTTGTTTTAATTGTTCTATATTTTATAGATAGACACGCAGTATGTCCATCCATCCTTTATCTAAACCGCTTAATCCATTACGGGTCGCTGAGAAGCTGGAGCCAAACCCAGCAGACTACAAGCCAAGGCACACACAGTTTGTATTATTTATTATTAGTAGTAGTAGCATTGTATGTGAAATACATAGTCTTATATTAATAAACAAATATGTTCTCCCATATACATATCCGGGGATATAATTCTGAAATAAAAATTGCAATTATTGACAACTATTGGCAAGTAACAATTTTCCAAAGAACATTTATGTTCCTGAACAGTTAACAAGGATTATACTTTTGGTTTTGGTTTATTGTTTCTATTACAATTACATTCATACCCCAGTATAACACAGAGCCTGTGGATATTTTGTTTTATAGTGCGTCTCTGTTGCATTATTTCATTGTCAGCAGCCCATCCAGTGGTTCAAGGTGACGTTAGAGGACGAATGGAATGCCACACGCATGCACACATACACACACACATTCAAATTCTTCTATTTACTGCCCCCATTGTTCAAGGCCTAATACAGTCTATTGTGGGCAGTCTTTTCGCCTTGGGAAAATAGCAGTAAACAGTAAAGCAGACAAACAGACAAACAAAAGCAGGCTCGCAGAGGGAAAGGACAGCAGGCTCGATAGATAGCTAGCTTTTGTCCATCAACAACATAATGCAGCATGAATCAATACATGATGACATTACGTGGTGGTTCTGCAGGCATGATGGGACAAAAGACAGGGACTGAGTTTGGGAGAAAACAGCTCAATTGGCAGAAAAGGCCAGAAGGTCAAGAGGTCAGAATATTTGACAGCGCAAACTTTACACGATAGAGATTATATACTATAGACAACATACAGATTATGTAACAGATATGTACATTCATTTACATGATGCAGCAACAAGTGTGAGACTGTTTTCATCATTTCCAAGTCAAGCACTGGCAAATAATGTATTGGATGGTTTTTCCTTCTGCTAAAATGGTCTATCTACCTTAAACAATATTTCAATATTCTTTATCAAATATTACATGCTGCACATGACCATCCTCACTAACCTCAAGGTGCAATATTCAGGGTAACTGCAATCACTGC
>JBBIGC010000131.1:16139571-16149571 GCA_037576955.1 Lepidarchus adonis
CATGTTGTAGTATTATTACTCCCAGATAGTAATGTACCACTTATAGTTCATGTTGTAGCATTATTACTCCCAGATAGAAATGTACCACTTATAGTTCATGTTGTAGCACTAGTACTCCCAGATAGTAATGTACCACTTATAGTACATGTTGTAGCACTAGTACTCCCAGATAGTAATGTACCACTTATAGTACATGTTGTAGCACTAGCCGTCTGTATTTAATGACTAAGAGAAATGGGTTGAACTACTTTGTAGCTGTCACATCATGTCATGTGCAAACTAAATTAATTATTGTTCCTGTAGCAGGAAGTTGAATCAGTCAGATGAATAAATGTAATGTAATAATATCAATCTTTGGGTATGTGCCGATATTGTATGTCTATATGGAAGCAAGGCAACATCAGCATTTCCTTTGTAAAACAAAATATAACAAATAGATAAATATATTAACTTTGTTACTTATAATTAAAACAGTAATCATGCACCAGCAACTTGGTCTAAAAATGTAGCAAGAATGACCGTCAGTATGTGCATGTACACAAACACAGAATAACAGAGCTAGATGGAGATGATCAGCCTCAGGGATTAGCCCATTGTTACAATACTCTATTGAGCCATTTTAAGCCAGTATCTGACCAACATCAGAATCTAATCAATGAATCCTTCTCAGTTACAAGCAGCAAACTGGTTCAAAAAATAGTTTGTTGAATATCTTCAAACCAGCAGGTTAATGTGAGCATAGAGAAGCTGACGTTTTTTCAGCAGATCAGCAGGACAGTGCAGTTGGTTGTCTTTCGCCCCATGTGTGATAGTGCTGAAATAAAGCAGAGGAAAGAGACAGACAGACAGACAGACTGAAGTGCTTACTTTTTGTGATTGTAAATAGAACTTTTGGTCTTAATTCTCCTACTGCACTGATCCAGAGACACAGGGCTCTCGCTCTGTTTCTCTCCTTTTCTCTCCCCCTCCCCTAGACGGCTATGTCTTGTTTGTAGTGGCAATTTGCACTAAAACGCCTTTAAACACTCGGTTATCGACCCTCCTCTTTCTCCAGCTTATATTCAAGCCCGCTCGCACAATTAAAGAGAAACAGTAATTATATGAAGTGTAAAGAGAGTGGCCTTGCTCTTTCAGACGACTAATCAACACGGACAACCCTGTATGGCACTAATCAATGGCCTTTGTCTGATGTTAATGTGAGTGCTTAGTAACATGAATCAGGAAATGGACTAAAAGCTCAATACCTGCACGTCAGTCGATATGAGCCTGGTTGGAAGTAAAGAATGTAAATGTGTTTCATAACTGAGCAGTGCTGCTATTTTGTTGCTTTCGCTGAATCTGTAAATGCAGCAGATGAGAAAGTGCTCTTCTGATTGTTGATGACCGTTCTGTCCACAGGAAAGTTTACACAAGCGAGCGCTGATTTAAATTCAGGTGCTCAGCAGTGGGCGAGTTATTGGAAGGCGTACATGGACTAGAAGGAGAAAAAGATTTTGTTTGTTTTATTTTGTAAACAGATAGATAAATGGATAGATTGATGGATAGATAGAGATTGATAGATGGATGAATGGATGGATGATAGATGGATGAATGGATGGATGATAGATGGATTTATAGATGGATGGATGGATAAATGATGAATAGATGGAAAGATAGATGGATAGATGGATTAATAGATGGGTGGCTGGATGGATAGATGGATGGATGGATGGATAGATGGATAGATGGATGGATAGATGGATAGATGGATGTATAAATGATGGATAGATGGATGGATAGATGGATGGATAAATAGATGGATAGATGGACGGACGGACGGACAGATTGATAGTTGGGCTGGCAGGCAGTGATAGTGAAACTAACATGGTTGAAAAACACAGTATTTAGTTTTTCTGACACAAGCCCTGAAATAGATTAAACGCATCAGCAAACAGAAGTAATACACTGAAACAGATGATGAAAATAAAGATTTTTTTTATTTTTATAATGTAAAAATAAAAGATTATAAAAAGAAAGATTTTCCTTACATATTTTTATAATGTAAGGAAAATCCTAACATTCTCATAAAGCATAACCATAACGATAAAAATTTGAGCTTCATAATTCATAAACAATATTGACATAATTGTGTAGGTTATTTGTAGGTAAATTATCAGTTTGTCCAAGTCTTCAGGTACTTTTTACCCTGATTTTCCCTATTTGCAAATATTATTATTGTTGTTTGTGAGAATAACCTAGGGGCAAATCCAGCTGTGCACCTTGATCAGCCATAACATTAACACCACTGACAGGTGAAGTGTATAACAGACTGTTTGCTATTTCATTACAGCGCACCTGTCAGGCCGGTGGGATATATCAGGTCGACCAAAAGTGATACACGTAAGACCAACTGGTGAATCATCGAAGGCTCACTGATGCATAGGCTAGTCTGTCTGGTCTGATCCCAAAGAGGAGCTCGTGTGTTAAGTGTTGATGTTGACTCTGATAGAAAGGGGTCAGAACACACAGTGCACCACAGTCAGAGCTGTTGTAGAAAAAGAACCTACTCTGTATTAGGCAGGTGGTCTTTCTGGTTTGGCTGGTTGGTGTATATAGTGAAAGTATTAAAGCCAGAGGGGAGGGGGGTTCATATTCTATATATTTCTTGATGAAACTCCTGGTGCTGAGTATCTTCAAGCGTATGATTTCACAGGTGCGGACCCTGTAGAAAACAAGGCAGTGCAGTGTATTCTGCATTTTTCCTGTCTGGTCAATGTAGACAAGTCAACCATGTCGCCCAGCCTGACCAAACACATTATAATTCCACTGGACTGCAGTTTTGGTCTGCTCACAGATGTTTTCCATAATAGCAACCATTGCAAGATTGGACTTGCTATTCGAGGCTGGTGTAAAGCACAGCTGGCTGATTTCCCTGCTAACGCAAACGCTAACACCTGCTTCAACTCTCCTGTTAACTGCCAGGTTTAGTGAGTGTGTCCAGCCCTCCAACACCGGAGGTGGGCACTCTCACTGGCGTCAAGACCACTTGTGTAAAGTCCAACTCCAAAACTAGTTGAGTCCAAGTCAAGACCAAGTCAAGTCAGATTTCTAGTTGAAATTCATAAGGCTGAATATTATTTTTGGGTTTTGTTCTAAACTGTTACTTGTTACATACTCCTGAATGGACAATTCTGTTAGTTAGAGATGGAATATAAACTTTATTCATCATTTGGTGACCATCCATCTAAAACAAGAAGAGTTTTATTTTAAACCAACTACTCAGAGCAAGCCAACACAGTGGGCAACCCCAGTCCTGGAGGACATGTGTCCAGTACAGTTGGTCAATCTCTCTGTTCAAAAACACTTGGATCAACTCACCTGTTAATTACCAGGGTTAGTGAGTGTGCACGAGGAGGTGGTCTACCAAACTGTGCTGGAGAAGGCCAGATTTGCCTGTCTCTGGCCTAGACCAAGAAACAGGCCCGCTGTTGTTGCTAGATAGCTTAGCATTACCTCCCTGTGTTACCTCTGCCATGACTCACCAAACTGGCGTGTGTCTTCACTCCAAAATGTTGGTTTCTAAAACCTGACTTTACCAACATCATGTCTGCAACTCAAACTGAAATGATGATAATGGAAGCGTCACAGAGTTTTTAAAGGCATGGCAAATGATTGCTTATGAAAGCAGCTGGGCTCATTTGAGATGTTTTGGTGAGGCTGATGACCGAGTCCGTGTCCGTGTCAGTCTAAATACCAATGATGGCCACAGAGAACCTCCAAACCTGTGTAAATGACAATGACCCGTTGGCCATCTTGGAAATGGTAGCTCAATTCTATGAGAAAAGTATCTCCAACAGTGACCTGACATTAGCAAATACATTAGCAGAAAAGATGTTGCAATTGATTATTAGGTTGAATGGGATCTTCTGTAACAGTCTGTGAAGTTTGTCAGATTTTGCAACAATTGCTGTAAAAGAATGCGTCATTGGGCGAAGCGTGAATAGATGGGTTGCGATAGATTTGTCCTTGCTGCATGTTCCTGAGAGACCTATTGTCCTTTATGTCACAAAGACAGTTGTGTGCTGCTTCACAAGGCCACTACCGCACTGAAGTGGAGATCATTCCTGTCTGTTAAAAGTCTTCTGCTGAGTTTCACTTAGTGAAGAGATACAATTACTTATAAAACGAAAGTATTTATATCCATGTGGAGGATCATCTGAAGATGTATGTATTTTTCCTCACGTCTGATCTTTCTTCCCTGGTGGTATAAGTGGCCAAAGTTATCCAGCTTCTTTGTATTTCATTCTCTCTCTCTGAATACGCTCCCAAGTTTAGCTCATTAATGAGAGCATAATGACAGTCTTTGGAAGCAGAGCTGGAAATGCACATGCAGATGGTACTTAGTTATTAATGGCACACGGTGTATAGATATCAATACATAGCGTGCAGAAGAAGATACATTTCTGGGCTTTTGAGCTTGTGTATATGTGTAAGAGTGGGAAAGGACTGAATGCTAGGGTTCACTCTACAGTCACATTCAGTTGTGAGATGATCATACAGAAGCAGTACTAGTACAATCACATTATTGGGCTTAAAACCACTGAAACATCTCAATCCCATCAATCCTTCGACTCCACAAGACCTCTGATGGTGTACAGGGGTATCTGCTTCCAAGATGTTCAAATCTTTTAATTGAGTACTCCACATTGCAAGGTGGGAGCTCTCTGGATTGGACTAGTTTGCCCAGCACATCCCACAGATGCTTGATTAGATCATTGAGAACACTGAACTGAATGTTCCTCTAACGGTTCCTGAACAAAGTTAGCAGTGTAGCGGGTGCATTGTCCTGCTGAAAGACCCCACTGCCATTAGGGAATACTATTGCCATAAACGGGTGCACTAGGCCTGCAACAGTGTTTAGGTAGGTGGTGCGTCTTTTGCTGTTTTGGGGATGGTCATCTAGCCATAAGTGATGCACTCAAAGGTCTACAAGATGTAAAACTTTATTTATCAGACCAAGTCATTTACTTCCATTGCTCCATGGTCCAGTTCTGATGCTCACATTCTTCCCCTAGTTTTGATCGATACTAAACAAGATCTCTTGTCTGCCCTAAAAACTAGTTGTATCTATTAAAGTGGATTGTGAGAGTGTGTATTCAGTAGAACCAGAACTGGGCAGTTGGGATTAGTATATACAGTGGTGTGAAAAAGTGTTTGCCCTCTTCCTGATTTCTTATTTTTTCCATGTTTTTCACACTTAAATGTTTCAGATCATTAAACAAACCACTTTAGCCCAAACCAGGGATCTTATGGCTTATATACTTATATACTACAAATAATTTAGCACTTCCATGAGGAGAACACTCAACATGTGCTGTTCACTGTATTAATTTGATCTGTATTGATTCTAATATTAGTTATCTGAAAATAAAAATATAAAAACACTTACTGCCTGTGTAAACTACTCTTACATACACTACCAGTCAAAAGTTTGGATGCACTTTCCCATTCAATTGAATAAAAAAGTGTGTCCAAACTTTTGACTGTTAGTGTTTGTATTTCTTAGGGCCCTGAGACTTTTGTACAGTACTGTGTATATGTATATAAATGTTAATGCCATGCTTCCAGATGATAAAACCTCAACACACGTATGTATTTGTATATTTCTCTTATGTTCAGAACTGAAAGAAACTAACATATGGCTCTTCTCAGAATGTTAATCATATACAGGCTGATTTTTAATGAATACTATGATTAATTAAACATGAATTCAACTCGTTCATGTTGTTTTGACTATAATAAGTCTATAATAAGAAGTATGTAAAGTTGTAATGATGATCTTAAACAATGTTGCATTGTTGCCTTTATGGCAGAGTCCCTGACATTGTGCACTTTTCACTTGCACTTGTGCATAATTGCAATTTTTTGCTTGAGTTGCTCTTCACATAATTAGCCCACAACACTTGCAAATGATTGCATCTTGTTTGTCAAACTGAACGCAGCAATTTGATTGGTGTCAAGTGTGTTAGTTGTAAATTAAGATGATGTGCTCAGTGTTTGCAATGGTGCCATAAGTTTAGAAACAATTATAAATATTAAATCTTCATAGACTGTCACAGGATCTGGGTAGTCGCTTGTTACACAACTCCACCTTGCACTCTATGAAATTAACCAGATGTTCTGCTGAAATTATGATAATTACACACTCAATGCCCAAACAGCTTCCAGTGAAAACCTTCTTGAGTACAGGAGGTGTTTTGGTGAATTGGCTGAGGCTAGACCCATTCCGCTAGCAGTGGAGCTTTCCAAACGGTGTTGGAACAACAGCTTCCCAAACAGATGAAGAGATTGCTTTGTTAACATTCACTGTCATGTTCTGTACTTTTGGCTTTGTCTGCATAAAGTGGTCCTGATTTGAGGGACTTTACAGCTCATTGAGTGTTTATGGCTGTTCCATGGCTGAGCTGACATGTGACTAAAGCGAAGGGAAAAATGGAATGATCTGGAATGTTTTTTTTAGGTTTTTTTTTTTGCTTTACAAGAGCTGTTTAATTTAAGGAAACTTGGCAATCTTAGATCATGCGAGTTGTGCAATATGTTCATAATCTTGTAGAATATATATTTGTTGTACTAGGAAGCGACCAGGCCCTTCATTTCAGCTTGCAGAAACAATTCCCAGACAAGTGGATGAAATTTTGGACCAGATGACTATGCGTCTATGTCTGAAACTTCTATTCAAGCTTTGACTGGACCAAGAGGATGACTCAAAGAACATTTACAAAATATCTAAACACGTGAGATTGAACTTTTAAATCTGGGCTTAGTTTAGCTTAGTTTAGCTTAGCTTAGCTTAGCGTACAACCAGATCAGATCCTGCATGGGGGTAACTGCTGTTGTGTTCATGTCTTAGTTTAAACTCTCGTAAATGACGTTTATTATGTTCGACTATGAAGGATAAGATCGTGCACAGCCTAGATCTTATCATTGCTTTTCTCCCTCCTTAGTGTCCAACCTCTCTTACAATTCCCCATACGCATTATCTCTAGCCTTTGCCACGTCTCTCTTTGCCTTTTGCTTCATCTACCTGTAGTCCTCTCTACTCTATCAGGTTCCTTATCCTTCTTCTTCTGTTCTGATGTCACACCTAGCATCTTTCTGGCTATCTCCCTTACCACTTCTGCAGTAGTTGCCCAGCATTCTGGTACCTCTTCCCTGCCTCTAAGTCCTAAATTCTTTCTGAACTCCACCTTACAGTCTTCTTCCACCATTTTATCCTTGGCTCTGCCCTCACTCTTCTTATTGATCACCATAGTTATCCTACTGACCACCATCATGTTTAGCTACACTCACCCCTGACATTACTTTTGCTTTACTTACTTCCTCAGACTGACCCTCCTGCAGAAGATGTAGCTCATGTGAGCATCTTCCTACACTCTGATGTCTTCCTCCTTCTTCTTGAAATCTATTCAGCGCAGCCATCTCCATCCAAAACACCAAACCAGCCCATCACCACCTCCTCACCTCTGTTCCCTTCACCAACATGTCCATTGATATCGCCACCACTCTCTCTCACTTGGGTATACGTACATATTTTCTGACTCACTCCAGAATTCCAACTTATACCAAACTTTGAGAGCAACATTCATCATCATTATCCCTTCGATTTCAGGCTTCATGCTCATCACTCTGGTTGACACACTATTTACCTCCAAAACACTCTTTACATACTCTTCCTTCAGATTTAACCTTCTCAGTTTCTTCTCCCATCCACACCATGGTAGAACAATTTAAACCCACTGGCCTTCTCCCCTTCCATCTGGTCTCTTACACACAAAAGAAACCAATCTTTCTTTTCTCCATCATATCTTTACCATTCATACTACCACCATTCAATGCTCCTACTCTTCTATCTTGTCTTCCTGATTCCTGACATACGTTTCCCCGCTTTTCCTTCTTTGACCATCAGTAGCCCAACAGTCCTAACAGTACTGGTAGCGGTCATTGATAATCCGGGCCTTGACCAATCCGGTATGGATATCTGTGGTGTTGTCCACATCATGATTTACCCGGGCTTGGGACCAACAGGAAGAAATCCACTGTTTAGTTTATCCCCAGTGGCATTAAACTCAGTGCTATTTATAAAGCGATTTGATCTGTATGGACTGGAATGGGAATGAAACTATATGTTTACATGGTATTTAACCTCCTTTATTAAAAATATGAAATTTGAAAATTGTCAACAACATGGGCCCTCTATAATTTTTTGCATGTAGCTAATGAAGGTAAATGGATTTTACACTTTTCTTTTCAGTTGTGTGTTTTACTCCTGCATTGTTGCAGTCGGGTCATAGAGGCCTTCGCCATGTTTCAGAGCTTGGTTCATCTGCTTGCTCCTCCTTTGTGTGGGCAAGCTGGTGAGCAAGGTCACTAGCCACATAAAGAAGGATTATTGCTGCAATCTGCTAGGAGCACTGAGGTGTGGGTGGGCGAGCAATCTGTTTTACTAGGTAATGCAGTACCCCCTTGGACCAGACTCCGCCCCCAGTTAAAATGAGCATGAGGTGACTTTCAACTGAACTTAATGAGGAAGAAAAACGTAATTGACACATAAAAACAGCAAAGAGGTCAGGAGTTCAAACAACCAATCAGGCAGTTGTTTTGCACGCTTGCTTGATAAGCTGGTTGGCTCGACGCTGCAGTGCTGACTTTGTGTTCTAAATAAAAACTCATTAATCCGAGTTGTGCAGTATCGACTTAAGTGACTGTCTGCTCTGCTGAGAGTTTTTCTTTTTGCTATGCGCATATTCCAACGTGCGTGGGCTTCGTCCTCTCTCATTCGAAGTGACGGAAGAGGACAAGTGTGGGAATGGATTTCTCTCTCTCTCTCTCTCTCTCTCTCTCTCTCTCTCTCTCTCTCTCTCTCTCTCATTGTGGTTATATCTGCATGGAAAAAGTGAGAAAAGTTCATTAAAAGAGCTTGCAAACTCACTGCATTGTCTTGCATTACCTTGGCTTAAATAAAAAAGACGTGTGCAAATAATGGGTTTAACATTGAATTTTCATTGTTTTAAAAAAGAACCAAATAAGAGTTATATATAAATGATCACCCACATTATTACCACCATATTCAACCCATTTATGACCTGATTGGGAGTGTGGAAGAGAGGTGAAGAAGAGGGTGGAACAGTGTGGCAGGAGTGATCTAGCTAGAGTGAAAGGAAGTGTTACAGCGCGGTACTGAGACCAGCTATGTAATACGGGTTGGAGATGGTGACAGAAAACAGAACTGGAAGTGGTTGAGGTTTGTTTTGGGAGTGAGAAAAATGGACAGAATTAGAGATGACTATATCAGACAGACAGATCAAGATGGAGACAAAGTCAGAGAAGCAAGATTGCATTGGTTTGGACGTGCAGAGTAGAGAGGCTGAGTATATTGTGAATAGGATGTTGAGGAATGAGCTGCCAAGCAGGAGGAGAAATGGAAAAGGAGGACAACCCCTAACTGGAACAGCCAGAAGAAGAATGGTGGTGTGTGTCATGGTGTTGGTACCATCCTAGTTTTCTCATGGAATTCGTAGCTGAGGTCAGACACAAAATTTACAAAAAAGGCGCCAAACTGTCTTAACTCATGGAATGGAAGTTAATGTAAAATGTGTTTATCTGATGTGTTCACTATGAAATACTGACACTATATAGACTTTTATTGACATCAGCTTTTCAGTTCCGTATATATGTAGCTTTTTTTCCCAACAGCAACATTTTTGCTGGATTTTACGGGAGTGAGGTCCAAACATGTGTGATGGTTGTTCATGCAAATACCTGTGGGTTTGCAATCATCACCGTGTGCGATGACTGTTCAATATGTAACAGTCAAACAAGAACCAAGAACAAAGCTAGTGTAATGAGAAACAATGCAGTGTGTAGCATCTCTCTCTCTCTCTCTTTCTCTCTTTCTCTCTCTCTCTCTCTCTCTCTCTCTCTCTCTTTCTCTCTCTCTCTCTCTCTCTCTCTCTCTCTCTCT
>JBBIGC010000131.1:16152116-16169749 GCA_037576955.1 Lepidarchus adonis
ACACACACACACACACACACACACACACACACACACACACACACACACACACACACACACACACACACACACTTTCTGTCTCATCACATTTGGAGCATTGACAAAGCGATAATGAGATAAGTCTCACAGATTTTACATTCTCAATACAATTATTTTCTATATAAATATGTCCTTTCTGGCGAAAGAAATCGAGAAAAGGAAAGTGCACAATGCAGATGACTCACTCGGGAGTGAGAGACAGTTTTCTAATGTCGTCAATTATGGAAAGAGAGCATCACAAGCCTGTTTTTGTGCTTGAAATGGGGAGCATCAAGGCTCTGGGTGGCTAAAATTAATTACAGACAAGTTGTTCACCTTACTCATGAACAGCCCACCCTGCAATAGACTGATACTAAAGCAGCTAAACTGTCAACAATGCTTCTGGGGTGTTACAGCTCATTAGGAAGGCGGATAGTTTGTTCTGGTAACATTATAGTACAGTATAATGTGCATGATACACAATGGTTCTGACCCCAGCATTAATATTTTGTGCAACAGGAGCTTCTCTTTAGCTAGTCTTCACTCCCAACATGCGTCAATGAGCCTTGGGTGCCCATGACCCAATTGCCTTCCTCAGATCACTTTTGGTAGTTACCAACTACTGCACACCTGCAACACTCCAGCCACCGCTTGTCAAAGTGGCTCACGGCCCTTCTTCCAGCATTCACCTAGAAGTGGTGTTAATGTTATGGCAGATCTGTGTTCCATATCCATATAAGCAGAAAAATGTATAATGTTTATATGTATAAAGACAGTATAATGTTAAGATAAATGTACAACACATTAAAGTACGCGTTATGTGTGAGAGATATAGCAAAATGCAACTTTTGAAAACATTTCTTGATTCACATTCCAATACTGATCTACTGATGTCAAACAAACAAATAATCCCACCTGTACTGACTCAGAATTCAACTCAGCACTGGCCTCCTTTGACTCAGGACTCGACACAGGAGCTTGAAATGATGCTTGCCTGTATTGACTCAGGATTTAACTTGAAGCTGGCTCGTATTGACTCTGACTTCATTTGAGACTTGTCTGTATGGACTCATGATCAACTTGGAAACTAGACTGCATTGACTCAGACTCAACTTGAGACTGACCGATATTGACTCATATTCAACTCGATACTTGATCTGTATTGACACAGATCAGATACAATTTGAGTCAGAGACAATTTGAGTCAGTGTTGACTCTGACTCAGCTTGACTCTGATCTGTACTGACTCAGACTCAACTTAAAACTGACCTGTATTGCCTTGTACTCAACTAGACACTGATGTGTATTGACTCTGATCTGTATTTACTCTGACTCAACTTGATATTGGCCTGTGTTAACTCAGTACTCAACTTGACAGTGACCTGTATTGACTTGTATGCAACTTGAGTCACCTGTATTGACTCTGATCTGTATTTACTCTGACTCAACTTGACATTGGCCTGCGTCAACTCAGTACTCAACTTGACAGTGACCTGTATTGAGTCTGTTTCAAGTTGACAGTGTCCTGTATTGACTCGTATGCAACTTGAGTCACCTGTATTGACTCTGACTCAACTTGACATTGGCCTGCGTTAACTCAGTACTCAACTTGACAGTGACCTGTATTGACTCAGGACTTTTTTTTTACAACAGACATTGTCACAAAGCAGCTTAAAAAGTCTGGGTCCAAGCCCCTAATGGCAATGGAATCAAGGAAAAACTCCCTGAACTGAAAACTCAACTTGAAACTGGCCTGTATTAAGTCAGACTTAACTTGAGACTGGCCTGTATTAAGTCAGACTTAACTTGAGACTGGCCTGTATTAAGTCAGACTTAACTTAAGACTGGCCTGTATTAAGTCAGACTTAACTTGAGACTGGCCTGTATTTATTCAGACTCAACATGAGAAGTGTGCTACCAGTTATAGTCCATTGTCCTATCTCCTCTTTCTAAGGAACTCTGCTCACAAGAAATTGTGAGGAGCTTTCTTGAGGAGAAAAGGAATCCCCAGCTTTCTATTCCCTGCTGAACTTCACTTACAGAGGCAGGAGATCCATAATCCACAGTTTAAGTAGAAGTACAGCATTATATCAGCCAGTTGACTTCGGTTGAATAGAACAAATAATCCTCCTTCACTCCAGAGGGGTGATTTTAATAACTGCTCTTTAACATGGCCAACATCTATCAGTTTTACATAATGGCTCTTAAAAAGCTGCTCTTTCACTTGAAGAGGATGGAAAATAGTATATCTATGGGTGTCTAATGAGAACCAACAGCTAAAAGAAGTGAAGTATCTTACGAAATCCATTTGGTATAATGAGAGCGCAGCTAAAATTACTTTCAAGTGTTCGGGTTTCAAAACTCCAAGCTTGGCATGTGAGAGGAGGAGAGAGAGAAGACGGAGGTAAATTGAGGCTCAAACTTTTCCATTAGAGGAGAACTAGGGTGGGGAGGTTCAGGGAAAGAGGGGGCATGTAGAATTATGTAAAGTAGGCCATTAAAAATCCCACAAGGCTGTTTCAAGGCGCCTTTGCGAGAGCTTTCTCCCATGGCATGAGAACAGCAGTGTTTACATGCGGAAAGAACAAAAAAACAGCGTATGATGCACATGCCTTGGTTCTCATGCTCTGGGCCGAGTTTGGCTCAGTTATTGTTGAATTAACAGACTTTAAAACCAATGTTCAGGTCAATCGTGCCACAAAACACAAAATATATCTTGTCTACCGTACATGTAAAGTATGGCAACCATTTTCTATTAAAAGATATATATTTAGATTAAAATTTTATCTTTTGAGATGCCACAGAAGAACTAGTTTCTTAGTTCCCTTAAGAAACACATTTGTAAATAATAGAGACAAAATTAAAAGGGTATTGACCAATTTAAGGGTTTTTTCAATGCCCTCTAATTGATAAGATAAGATAAGATAAAATAAGATCAGCTGCAGGTGGTGATTGTACAGTCTGACTGCAGCTGGAAGGAAAGATCTCCTGAATCTCTCCTTCCCACATCCGTGGGTGCAGCAACCGCTCGCTGAAGGAGCTGTGTAGTGCTGTCAGTGACTCCTGCATGGGGTGAGAGGTGTTGTCCAGCAGGGATTATGTTTATATATATATTATATGTTCTTCAGCGAATCAAAAATGGTCCTCTCTAAACTCTTAATGATAAGGGTATGATGGAGGTTCAATTGGTTCTATTCAGAACTGTGAAGAGTCAAAGAACCATGAGAACTTTCTTGGTTTTTCTCCATGAACTTCTAAATAAACTTCTAAATACTTTTTAAATAGAATCTAGAACCCTAGCTGGTGTAACAATCAAAGAACCTCTCTGGTACTAGATATAAACACAACGCAAAGACTACTTTCTATAAACCTTCATTTTTGCAAACTACCAGTGTACAGCAACTGACTGAAGGAGAATAGGGTTGACAGAGGTTGTTCTAAATGTCTTCTGCCATATGTCTACTAGTCATGATGCTGATGTAGTTGGGTTGGTTTCTTTAGGTTACATCACAAAATACCAGCCAGTGTCAAAGACCATACAAGGATGGCAGGAGCACTGGTCCAACAGCAAAATGGGGAGCAGAATTCCCACAATTCCCTTGCCATATTTGATACAGCTCCCTGGTGTCCATATAGTTGATTATAAACTAAAATGCTGGCACTTGCACCTACATGGCTCCCGTTATCCGTTGCTTAACCAATGCATAGCCAATAGTCTATAGGGATTTAGCCACATGTGCATAAATTGACATTGGACACACACAGGACACAGTTTGGCAGAATTGTCATAATCTGTAGTGTACACTACATAGGGAATTTTTTCAGATCACAAGCCACATTCTCCCACTTTCATAATTATATCCTGCAGCAAAAATGAAAAAGTGGATCAATTCAAGTTAAATGTTAGAAGACCATAAGGTTTACTGCTGTTCAAATTTTTGAGTAAAATTTGTGACATAAAAGTAAACCCAGAGGTTCAATTGTCATTGGCTGCTGGACTCCAGGCCCCTAGCAACCTAATATTGACATTACAACAAGCATTTTATGATGAAGATATCAAATATCAAAAACATTGACCATAAAGGTGTATTTCATAGGCTAACAGTTATAAACTGTTGTTGCACAATTTATCAGCCCTCCCACCTTGTCCCTCAATGGAATTGGACCACTCCCAATCCCCAAAAAAGTATAGGTTGATAGACTTCTCAGTACAGCAGAGACAATGACTGTGGTTTCAATGGTTGTGGTATGTGGCACAAGTAAGATGATCCTATGATGGTGCCTTTCCATCAAGCTTGGCTAAGGAACTGTGCAGATGATCTACATTCAGATGATCTACTGTAAACCTACAACATGCAGGTGTCATCGTTGTCACCGTACCACTTGATTGTAACCTGTGCAGCTTGTCGGACATGCTTTCATCACTTTTAGACATTGCAGACGTTGCAATGACCTGTGGCTTAAACTCAGCGTTGTAGTTCTTGAGTTGTGCCATGATATCAGTAAGTTCAAAATTCTACCAGTTTAATTTTTTATGCTCAACTACAGTATAACATCGGTATAGAGCTGCAAAGGTTTCCAAGGCCCAAATTAGATGTTTCTACTTCAGATCGGTAAATAAAGCCACGGCTACTAACATGTGCGGCTTATGTGTGAGTTTTAAAACATATATGAGCATTTTCTGTGGCTTATAGAATGGGGTGGCCTGTAATGCGAACAGCCTATTGTTGGGGAAATACAGAAATACACTTTAACTCATATCAAGGCATCTGTTTCAGTCCAAAGAACAGTATGATCAACAAACACCTAAGGGTAGCTGTTGCAGTTCAGCAACAGTTTATATCCATATGGCTCAAGTCTCATGCTGACACAAGGTTCACACAGTGTACAGAGCTCAGTCCTCACCTTTAGTACAGCAGCTGGTATTGGCATGTCACTGTGTGTCTACTGCAGTATGTGGGCTGGTTACTTGTTCTTGAGGGGAAGGCGTGCAGTATGCTCCAGATGGGCATAGACAATAGACACAGGCAATGTTACCTGTTAAACAAACTGTGGAGAACTTGGGAAACAGCAGCGTTTTAAATGTCCAGTCTAATCACAGCAGCCTGTATAGAGGGAGTAAAGAGGGAATGCACTGACGTCACTTTCCCCTCAGAACATGATGCAAGGTGGTTACTTTCAGTGGCTTATACTATTTGTATACTTACTTATACTTATGCATACTTAAAAACTTCTCCTCCAAAGCATTTCCCTGACTACTTCTCATCTTTCATTCCTTCCTCAGGTTCTCAAACATTCAAACGGTTCTGTGCCTAAACACTTCATCTCTGCAGACATCGTCCATTGCAGTGCTGCATGACAATCCAGCTAATTAGAGTAGAGCGTATCAAATCTAAATAAGGTAAAACAGTTTCATTCTATGGCTACATCATAGGTTTATAAATGTGCCCAGATAACAATTCTGTAGAGTCACCTCTTGTGCCCGTCTCTCGCTGACACAGTTTAAAGTCGTAGAATATTTCTGTATTTTGTGTGTGTTTCTATGAGAAAATGTAATAAATACATCTTGGGGGAATCTGTGCATTTTTCTACCCAATCAAAGTCAAATAAATGCATTTTTTAATGCATTGAGACACATTTGTCTAATTAGGCCATTTTAATAAAGATTCCTACATTTATAAATTTTTTTTCTGCTTATAAATATTGTGGAAATTTAAATTTGCAGTTACACAACATAACCTCATGCAGTGACAATTTGTCATTGTGAAAAACAAAGTGAACCACAATGAAATGTCACCTCTGCATTTAATCCACAGATGGAGCAGTGTAGTGGCATCTCTGGGATGTGTACTTGCAAACACACAGGAAAGATCCTAACCACTAGGCCACCACTGCCCACCCTCATGCTGTAGTATTCTATTTAAGTACTGTTTATGCAGCAGTTAGTTAATTACTGTTATTTTAATTCCTTACACAAAGGTATGAAAACCCAGGAAGTATGCAGGGCATGTTCATGCCAAGACTAGACTGAAAAATGGAAAAGGGCTAATCCACATCCTAAACTGAAATTATGCCCAAATCAGACATCTGCAGCGTGTCCCTGAGAAACCCCCTAAGCTGAATTAGATGCAGCTCAGCAGACAGAGCCAATAGCTCCCTAAAGACAAGCAAGGGACTCCAGCCCAGCTGTGCTAATGCTGCCACCATCACTAACAGCTGCAAGTGTCTGTTTTATCATACAAGCCAAAGTCCAACAGGCTGCCATGCACTTCAATCAGAAACCAGTTTCCTCCCTCTCACTCTCAAAACAATGCTCCTCCCACAATCTCTCTCGTTTTTCTATTATTCTTATGTTCTTAATGTTACTGTCATATTAAATCCTCACACATATTTTCATCAATAAATCTGGTCCAGAATTCACTGCTCACACCGTAGACGTGTGTTTTTTAAATATGCAATAATCAAATGTGTGTTCAGTCAGGTGGGAGGGGGGTTGGAATGTCTGGTTGAGAGGCGGTTGCTCTGTGCTTCTCAGACAGGTGGTCAGACTGATCAGATCTGTATGTAATACATGCATTTTGTTGGGTTTACACCAACATTTTCATGCATCTGCTTAATCCAGATATAATCCTGATCCTCAAGACGCATGAAGTGACCGTGTGGAAATGGGGACAATGATTTTCTTTTCTTTCTTTTCTGGAGTATGTAAGATTTTACAATCTGTTAAAGGCGCTAATAATGATTAACTTATTAACTTATATTAATATACAGCTCTCCCGAACACAGACGAATGCTCCATTGGTGGCATTATATTTTTATAACGTTTGCTGCAGGCGAAGAGAACCCGCTGTCATGGAAACGGGTTTTGTGCTTCAGACTTGCAGTTTCATATCACTTCTCCATTAGCTCATTAGCTTAGTTAGCTCAGTTCAACTTTCTGACACAAAACTTTTTTTCTTACAGCGATAATATTGATTAATATAAATAGTTTTCAAAGTTTACTCTGGTTTTGGGGCAGACATCATTATTACAATTTCAGACTCACAATACATTATTCCTTTGCATAGAAAAGGAACACTAAAAAAGAAAAACAACAATACTAATACTAATAATTAATGTTACGTCATAAAATCCTCACACATATTTGCATCAATAAATTATATTTGTATATATATAATAAATTCTGATTCTAATTTATTATTTTATTATTATTACTACCATATTTCCCAGATGATAGGTCATGGCTTAAACGACATTCCCAAATAATTAGTTGAATTAAAATTTTCTTATCTTTTTACTGCAGCAACGAACAGTTCGAAAAGCAACACACACCAAAGACAGATCAGTGACGATGTTCTGTCACTTAAATGGCGCCACTGTATCCAACCTCTCAAACCTTTTCAGCCCTTTGCTACATTACATTACATCTAGTGTATAACACAAACTGGAGAACGACTGGAGAGTTGGAGTACTGCAGTACAGTGATGTCAATCATCCGTCTACAAGTAAATTCTTCAGTATAAAATTAGTGCAAATTTTAATTTTAATTTTAAAATTAATTTTAATTTTAATGCAAAAATTATTAGTTTACCTTTTTTCAAATCAGATCCATAAATGTCATCAATTCCGACCTGTGTGCTTTGTCACTGACGTTGGAAACACATTCGTCTCTGATATTGCAGATGTAGCTTAACGTTCTGTAAGTTAAAATTTTTTTACATTTACTTCTTTATGCCCAACTATGATATAACGTCACTGGTATAGAGCTGCAAAGGCCTCTTAGGGCCAAATTAGATGCTTGTACTTCAGGTCTGTAAATTCAGTAACAGTGCTGCTAATAACACGGGGCTTATCTTAGAGTTTTAAAACATAAATAAGCATTTTCTAAAGCTTATAGAATGAGGCAGCCTATAAATGTGGGGCGGCCTATCGTTGGGGAAATATGGTAGAACATTTTTCCCCACAAGTTCCACTTATAACATTAGAGTTTGTACAACAAAATCAGCCATCATTCATTCAACTATAACCTTTTTCCTGCATCTTTCACTGTGCCTTTAAGACTTATATATATAAATTACCTCTTTTCTGATTGGCTGTATTGCACTCCATTCAAAAATCAGCCTATGCTGAACCACTAGTTCATTATGAATGGGCAGAAAAAGAAACACAGTCAGCTAGAGTGGGAAATATGTAAAAATGCATTTTTGTGACTTCCAAAATGGCCTGTAGTTTATATACACTGA
This sequence comes from Lepidarchus adonis, assembly GCA_037576955.1. Lineage (NCBI taxonomy): Eukaryota > Metazoa > Chordata > Actinopteri > Characiformes > Lepidarchidae > Lepidarchus > Lepidarchus adonis. The sequence goes on from JBBIGC010000131.1 coordinate 16,160,378, forward strand.
CTGTATAGACATAGTAGTGAAGTATGTAAGTATTAAATACTTTGAAAAGGGTGCATACATTAATCTTTTTTTATGTGGCAATGGTTTATTTTTGCCATAAAATAGACTCTTTAAAGCATTCCTTCCCCTCTAACATGCCTTTTTGGAGACATTCTGTCTCAGTGCTTGTGAGTGCAAACCTGCCCTCTTTTGTCTATGGACTCAAACCTGTCCTCCCTCTGGCTCTTTCTCTCTCAATGCAACGTCGCTGCCATTACGGCCTGTTACTAAGATACAAAGGAGCATTGCCATGGTGGAGCAAAGGAGCAAATGAAAGTAATTCACATGAAACCCTTAAGAGCACAGAGGCAGCACTACATCAAGGTTGCCTGAGATACCTATTCCTGCCGGGAGAATATTACCACGTCCATAACATAAGGGGCTGACCTTAACTAAGCACCACATTCGGGACTTAGACTATGAAGGGAGGAGAGGGGGTCTATGCCATCCAGCTATGCATTCCAACCAGTGGGCGTCCTTGTAAAACAGGCAAACTATTGACGTGGGTTATAATTACCACTCATTGCGCAATTACAAATGTCAGCCCTGTTAAATAAAGGCAATGTTAGCAATTCCAAATGAGAGGCCAATTAAATAGGCTGCAAACGCGTCCAGGCGGCCAGTCAAAACAGACAAATCAGGAAAAATCCGTTGGTACGCTTACCAACCGTGGTATTCTCTAAATATAGACATTTTTATACATCTTTGGTTTGCAATGGAAAAAAAACAAGAAAATGAAGTGCAAATAATTTAAGTCTAGCTTATTCTTCAAAGACAATGTAAAATAGCTTGTACCAAATTATGGGTAACCTTCAAAATAAACCATTGCATTGTAGATATACTTTAATTGGTTTTACCTGTTTTTTTTTTATCTCACCCAAACCCCCCCCCCAAATGTTTTTCATTTCCAAGCCATCATTGTAAATAAGAATCTGTTCGTAATGCCTTGCCTGGTAATATAAAAGTTAAATAAAAATTTAAAATTAAATAAAAAAACACTTTTCATTAATATCACAGGTGTCAACTCCATAATAATGCATGCAGCCAGCCGAAAATGACTTCCATTGTCTGTACCACACCAAACAAGAAAAACAGAAGGAAAAGCAGAGAGTGGTCTGAGGATGGGAGAGAAAAAAATGCTAAGAGCCCAGCCTGGTCAACACAAAGGTTTAAGAATGTCTTTAAGAGCTTGTTGTTCTTGCAACTACTGCTGCCAGTAATATTACAAAGACCCACGGGACTCCAGCTGGCATCTCTGGAGATGGTTGAAAGAGGAAAACCGGGCAACACTAAACAGAGATTCTTTGAATGGCCAAGAAAGAACCAAGGAAAACTTCAAAAAGAGATCCAAGATGATGCTTTGGACGTATGAATGCATTTTAAAAAGAAAACGACACCATGTCTACTGTTAAATATGGAGGATGTTTCAGGGTTCCTTTGCTCACTCTTGGTCCCTTGATCCTACGCAGGGCACAAAGAAATCAGAAGACTCAAAACATGTCAGAAAGCTAGGACTTCTGGCAGGATAATGACCCAAAACACCCAAGAATGGATGAGAAGAAAGTATTGGACCTGAAATGTAATGTTGGATTCTGAAATGGCCTGCTAGGTGTTGTGATCTGATTCAAACTCAACATCTGTGGAAGGAGTTACAGCCACTCATCAAACCTAAGAGGACTGGAGCAGCTTGCTCAGGAAAATTGGGCAGATTGGTGGTGGAGCAGTGCAGACATCTTATTCAGAGAAAGCAAATGAGGCAGAAGGGTACAATTATTTGTGGTTACATCTATATAGACAACAAATCAAGCCATTACATTATGACCACTGACCACTAGAGTGACTATCTTGTTGTGAGAGTGGCACTTGTCAGGGGAGGTGGGCTATATTAGGCAGCAAGTGAACAGTCAGCTCTTGAAGCTGATCTGCTGGAAGCAGGAGTGTGGGGCTTTTTTGCGATGACTAGAGCACTTGTAGCATTGTGTGGTGGGAGAAACCCAAGACCAAAACCAAGTTCAATTACACTACCTTCTTTGTTCAATTTGGTGGAAAATTGCTTTAAGGCCCAAATTTGACACTCATGGTCTATAGATAAGTTCATTCCTACTGGCAACAACCTCAGACCTTGAGACACATCAAACGTGATTTCCTTCCTTCATTCTCGCCTAGGTCACTATTGAGGTAAGTCGTTCCCCCAATTCCCCCTGCTGGGTCTGCTGAGCTGGAAGGGTGAGAGCTGGCACCTTAGCATGGGTTCCCTCTAAGGGAAATGAAGTCACTGTCTTCATTTTTCTGAACTGCCTACGCAATGTCACTGCACAGTTCAGTTCACTTGAAGGAGAGTGTGACCTACTCAGACCATCTGCGAGACCTAGCCCACGTCCTTGATCGCCTGGAATCAGTGCGTTAGCCTTACTTAGGGCCTCAAATCACCAGCAAGCCTCTATGAAATAAGAGTCATGAACTCGTCTATTTTGAGGTTTCTGCCTCAGAAGCAGAGAGACAGAGAAGGGAACATCAGTTAGGGAGAGAAAGAGAGGGAGAGATGGAGGAACACTATACTAGCAAAAAGAAAAACCAATTTGGCCGTTGGCTCTGTCTGTAATCAGCTTGCTTACAGGGCCTCTGAATAAAAAGAGGCCGTAGAAAAGAGAAAATCAATGCACCTGGCCAATTTTATTGTCAGAGCGACGCAATAAATACACATACCTTCACCCTGTGAGTCTTTCCACGGCCCCCAGCTGAGGTAATTAGTTGCGCCCAAGCAGCTGTGTTGAGTAAACCTAAAACAAGGCAAAGGAAATTCACTGGAGTTATTCATGACAGCATGGACAATAATTACCGCTGTTATGAGCTACTCGGTGCCAATGATCAGTCCATGGGGTTTTTAAGCAAATGTTTGGAGATGGATCTCCAAAACAACAACTACAGGAAAAGCCAAACCCCCCTGTAACATTATTCACTTCCTAGTCACTCTGAAGCATTTCTATAGGTCCATAATGACGTGTTCAGGATGCATTCAAATAGTGAAAAAATTTTAAAATACATAGTTTGTTTGGTTTTAAATTGCTCCTTTTCAGGATAAAAAAAGTAAGTCATTTAATTATTATTAATTCATTATTACTATGAATAATTATTTCATTGTAAACTGCAGAATCTGATGGTATGAGTATGTATAGATGACATTGTGACAAGGGGAACAATGGAAAGAATATCCCCCAAAATTATGATGCAAAGTTGTATTTTTCCATTACTTGAAGAAGTTTCTTCATATTACAGTTCGTAGCTTAGCCATAATTGCTAGAAAATGTAAAAACAATTTGCTAATAATATTATTCTATAAAACAATTAGCTAAACAATAAATAAATAATAAATGTTAGCAATAATTACTATACATAAATAATTCAATAAATAAATACATACATTTAAAGTACATTTTATAAAAGTTCAAGCAGTTTAACAATGTTTATTTCACACCAGATAAACTTTGAGACTACACCAGAACTTACATACTAGCTAACATGAGCTAACATAACTCACAGGGCTCGAAACAGGAACAGCACTGGCAAAATAACTACACCAGGAAACATAAGCGGTAACATAACAGACATTGTCCCAGGACAGAGAGAAACAAAAGGGCTTAAATTCACCATGCATAACACACAACTGAGGAAAAGGCAAGGAACAAGGGACAGGAGCAGACACTGACAAGGGGCAGGGCTAAGGCGGGGCTAAGACATGGTCAAAATGTAGGCACTGAGAAACACGACGACACATAAGCAGTCAGAATATGAAAAGGTTTTTACATCAATATCACAGTTTGAAAGTTTTTAATGCAAAAAAATTTAATAATTTATATTCTAAGTAGCGGTTATGTCTTGGGTTCGTTATGACATGATTCCTTGTGCCACACCTGCTCTAGCCCAGGATGCTTTATCGGTTGGATGTTAAGTGAGATCATGGGTGAAACTCAACTTTGAAAAAGCATAGATCTCCAGGACAGGTTTGAGGAGCTGAGTAATAAAGTAAACGACCTTATCAGTTATGCACTATTAACTTAATTAAAGATTTGGATTAAGCATTGCCATAGAAACAGACACATCGCTGTAATTTTACTAGCAGTATTTATTAGAAACATGCAGAAATTGCACAGTTCTTCATTCAAGTCAGTGCGTTGATTGAGAGTAGCCAATGACCCAAAAATGATCCAATTAAGGATGGTACTGTGGTCAGAAACTGACCACTGATTAAGCACTAGAGGACAGATGGGCTGTTCAGGACAGAAGATTCAACATCATCACTCAGTGCTCCAAGGCAAGCTATTCTTAAGCCTTTACAATGTGGGTGGACCCTCCATTCTAAGACAATTAAAACTGAATTTAGGCTAGTTCCACTGAAAGGCAGATGAAATATTCACAAGATACCACCTTAATGTTTCTCCAGTACACAGCACTTGAATATGCTGAGTAGAAAAGCAATACGACAGCATTGGGCAACAGTGTCCTTGAATGCTCCTTCTTTTAGAAAGAAATGCTAATGCAACAAAGAAACCTTGGATTATTAATTTTCTTACTGCTTTCTACTCCCCCCCCCCCCCACCACCACCACCCCATCCAAAAAAACTGTTCTTCCACAGAATAGAGGAACACAACAAAGCAACGCCAATACATCATAAAACTACAGATGCTGAAGGTCACGATAATTTAGAGCCCCACAATAAGGCACGGCATTTATTATCACAACAAGAAGAAATGGCAACTGGCCTAAACTAAGGCCTAGGAATGAAGATCCAATGCATGCAAGGACTTAACAAATCATACACCTTGTCGCAACAGTGGTTGTGTCATGCACGGCTCTCGAGGACCCAGTGTTTCCGCTGGTAACATTTCTCCATGGAGGCCAAGAAAACAAAAATGACCATCACCCCACCAATCAGGTCAACAAAATGAATTAGCACCCCACTATCCCATCAACAAAGACTCCAAGACACCAAACCTCTGGGACCCATGGGTAGACCAAGATATGAAGTCCAGATACGAAAATTAGTTGAATAAATGTTCTGGCTTCTACAAACATCATATAACAAACAAATACATATAAAAAACAATAAAAAGCAAGAATTTTCTTTTATGACATTTTACATTTATTCATTTGGCTGACGCTTTTGTCCAAAGTGACTTCCAGGTACAGGAACAATCAAGCATAATGAGCTCACAATCAAGCATTATGAGATGGTCTACAGAAAGTACACTTGGTTCCTGTTCCATTATATTCAACTTCGTCTTCTTTTTTTTCAGTTCCAGCAACAAGAAATCTGATTTCCTACCAAAGCGGAGATGTAAAGGCACTCTGAGTGGATTAATGTGAAATGCTTCATTCTACAGAATTGTTCACAGCTGTGGTGACAGGAATCAACACCTCTAAAGCTCCTTCACAGAAAGTCGTCCTACAGACTGGTAATAAATTCACTGCCTGATGACCAAGTTATTTTATGAATGTTTTGAGATAAGGTTTTCAAAAACGTAAAAAACATTTTATGAAGCCGTTTATGATGGAGGGAGATATACAGAGTGCTACAAGACAGATTAGCACATGAAGAAAACATTTCGTTTCAGATTTACCGCCATTTTACCATCAGTGAAAGTGTCCTATTTGTCATTGTGGGCCCACTATTACACAAATGCACCATAGCCAGTGTGGCCTTTATCCCATCTACATGTGAAGCAGCCTGCAGCTAATCAACAGCACCTTGAGACCTTGCTCAAGAGTACTTCAGTGGTACCTGGGCCAGGACTCTCCAATCACAAAGGCAAGTCCCTAACCACTAGGCAACCACTGCCCTTTATCAGTATTACATATTAAAACTGGCAAAGAAAATGGTTAATGAATAGCCCTTTTTTGTGTTGGAGACATTGTGACCATACTAATGATTGAATTATACCTAAACCAAAGGATACATTACATTTTACATTTATTGGGCCTTCTTGACCAGGCTAGAGGTGTTGGTTGACCAGGACAAATTCTCTGAGATGTGTCCCCAGGAATTTGAAGCTGGAAACTTCAGCCATGCCATTGATGTGGCCTTCCTGAAGTCCACAATGAGCTACTTAGTTTTGCTGTTATTCAGAAGCAGATTATTGTCATTACACCATGCATCTACAGTAGTTGTTTTACCTCTTCCCTGTAATCATTGTCACTGATGAGACCAATCACAGTGGTGTCATCTGCAAACTTAATGATGGAGTTTGATCCATGCATAAGTCTGCAGGCATGGGTGAAAAGGGAATAGAGGAACGGACTCAGGACACAGCCCTGTGGAACGCCAGTGTTGAGTGTTATGGTGGTAGAGCAATTTTGGCCTGACCTAACATGCTGGAATCTGTTGGTCAGGAAATCCATGATCCAGTTACAGATGGAATTGTTGATACCAAGATCCACAAGTTTAGTAATTAGCTTGGAAAGGAACGACTGAATTAAACGCTGAGCTGAAGTCAAAAAAGTGTTTTTATTATCCAGGTGCTCAAAGCACTTTATAGCTATGGGTGTGAGTCCTACAGGGCAGTAGTCATTCAGGCACATGGGTGATGAGTGTTTTGGTACCAGCACTATGGAGGTGGTCTTGAAGCCCGTTGGTACTGCTGACTAAGGCACAGGTTGAATATGTCTGTAAAGACCCTTGCAAGCTGTTTAGCACATACTCTAAGCACATGTCCAGGGATGCAGTCAGGGCCAGCAGCCTTATGAGCATTGATACGGCTCAGTGCATCATAGACATCTGTGTGGGTGAGTGTGAGAGTTTGGTAGTCATCAGAGGGTAGGGTTGTGGCTGTCTTTTTATTCTTGTTGTCCTTGTCAAAACGAGCATAGAAGTAATTCCTCTCATTGAGGGAGGACACGTTCATGGCTGCCTGTGTGGAGGTGCTGGGCTTGTAGTCAGAAATGGCCTGGAGTCCCAGCCACATGCGTCTTGGGTCAGAGTTGTGCTCCTCCACCTTCAGTTTGTAGCTGAGCTTGGCTTTGTTGATGCCCCTCTTCAGTTCTGCCCTGGATGCACTGTAGTCCTGTGCATCACCTGACCTGAAGGCTTTGTTACGTTCCTTCAGCAGATGCTGCACTTCCTTATTCATCCGTGGTTTCTGATTTGGGTACATTGTAATGTGTTTCTCTGTAGTAACACTGGCAATTGGGTTGCTGATATGTTCCAGTACTGAGTGTGTGTAAGAGTCAATGATTGTGTGTGAGCCCAAGGTGGCCTGAGAGGCAAACATCCTCCAGTCTGTGTCTTTAAACCTGTCCTGGAGAAGAGTCTACCCCCACTGACCACACTTTAATGGTCTTCATTTGTGGTTTCACACAGTTAATGAGTGGTGAGAACTTGGGGGTGAGAAATAAAGAAAGGGATCAGACTGTCCCATGAGGGGGGAGAGGTGTAGCCGTGTAGGCCCCAATAATGTTCATGTAAACATGATCCAAGGCTGTATCCCCACTGGTGTGGAAGGAGACATTTTGGTGAAATTTAGGTAGCACTGTTCGAATGGTTGAAGTCACCTGCTACAATAAATGCAGTGTCGGGGTGAGCAGATTGTTGTTTGCTAATGGCTGCATAGAGTTCGTTCATAGCAAGCTTAGCATTAGCATTCAGTGGAATATATGTAGCTGTTATTATGGTGGAGGTGAACTCCCTCTGCAGATAAAACGGTCTGCACTTAATGATGAGATACTCTAGGTCAGCTGAGCAGTTTTTTTCAACAACGAAAGAGTTCATATACCAAGCTTTGTTAACATAAAAGGCACAATCTTCCGCTCCTTGGCTTAGCAGAATCATTTGCTGTTCTGTCCACCCGGAAAGCCAATGCTGGGTTAGCCTTTGCTTATCTGTTAGCCCTCAGCGTTTCCCCACCTTTGTTTATGGTCTCTGTGCCGTCTTAGAGCACTTCCGATTGGCCGAGTAGCCTGCGGAGCGTCGGGTGTTCTTCTTATCTCAGTGATGAGACAAAAGTTGCTGATAAAACAGTCGAGTTGTGTAAACCTATATCCAAAAGTTCTGGTCAGATGTAAGGTGTAAAAGCAAAGCTGTTCTGGACAAACAGACCCAAAATGAGCAGGAATAACACTGCTAACATGCAAAATCTGAGGAGACACTAAGTCTCGCATGGTACACGCGCCGCCGCCATTGCCATGAACCCCACCACCATCGCCAGTCTTGTTGGGATAACTGGCATAACAATCACCCAAATGATATATTGGTGACCCTATCAACATGCTGACAAGCATATAACCCCAATTTATTGCACCAATGTTTATTTAAATGTATGCTAATGTTAGTACTTTCCAAAGCAAATGAATTCTTCCAGCACATATGAGTAGCTTTAATCTCTTTCTCTTGAGTGATGTAAGACTCCCATACAGCACTGCATGCGTTTTCGCACCTCTGCGTCCATGGTCAAGGCTGTGATGGGATCCTCACTGTCCTGCTCTTCTTAAGAGGAAGCATTTGAGTGGAGGTGAGAAAAAAAATCCATTTATCGTTGAAGAGAAAGAGAGTGAGAGAGAGAGCCAGAGGGGCCTTACGGGAGATGTGCGTTGGCACTACAGCTGAGTGCCTGCGTTATTATCAGGCCTGTTCCAAGACCTGCGGAAAGCACAAGACCTGGTTTTACCCCCTCTACCTATCTCTCTCACCCTCTCTCACTCTCTCTCTTCACGGCTCAATCTCCCAAAGGTGACAATTGAAAGAGTGAAAGGGCAACAGAGGGTGTCAGTAATTAAAAGGGCTGATTAAAGTGACGGAAAGAGGACAGAGCAAGAGACAGGAGAGCTAAAGGGGGAAGCTGGGCAGAGAGAAAACAAGGAGGTGGCATGAATCACAACACATCAACTATAAGGCCTTGTCCAAACAGGCATTTAAATCTTAAATAAATGAATGCACTCTGAGCTTGTCTGATTTCAATATGATGCTACATTCATGTTTGTTTGTTGAACGCTGACTTGCAGCTCAGTGTGTGTGTTTACCAGTGGGGGGCAGTAATGAGTCAGTCCAGACTGTAATGCTGTGTGTTGACCTGAAGGGGCAGTAATGAGTCAGTCCAGACTGTAATGCTGTGTGTTTACCTGTGGGGGCAGTAATGAGTCACTCCAGGCTGTAGTGTTGTGTATTTACCTGTGGGGGCAGTAATGAGTCAGTCCAGACTGTTAAGTTGTGTGTTGATCTGTGGGGGCAGTAATGAGTCAGTCCAGACTGTTATGTTGTGTGTTTATCTGTGGGGGCAGTAATGAGTCAGTCCAGACTGCAATGTTGTGTGTTGACCTGTGGGGGCAGTAATGAGTCAGTCCAG
>JBBIGC010000131.1:16178694-16192706 GCA_037576955.1 Lepidarchus adonis
TTCTCACCTCCACAGGTATGCATGCAACATTACAGTCTAGACTGTCTCATTATTGCCCCCAAACGTCAAAACACAACATAAACACACAACATTACACTCTTGCCTGCAGGTTGGTGTTACACAGAGATAAATTAAAATGAATGTAACAGCATATTAAAGTCAATCAAGTGCTGCAAGTCATTCAGAGCACAGTCATTTGAATGCCTGTGTGGACAAGGCCTAAATACAACAATAAATCTAAATTTCTAAGCTGTAATTAAGTGAAAAGCCTCCATTTGTAGCACTCCCTCACTCCACATAGTCTATTCAAAAGCAGCAGTTACACACAGTTGAAAATACAGGTGTTTATATCAGTCACCCATGGTGTTTCTGCACAGCCCGAGCTGCTGAATGGCTGCATGTGGTGTAAGTGCACCATACAGAGCCACCTCATTCAGTGATGCCTCTCAATGTGCAATAGCCCCATAAATGTCTTCAACTGCTCTCTATCTGCCCGTCTAACCCACCGTATCTGTAATTCAGGATCGGAGGGGGCAGAGGCGGCTGGCTGCGCATCACCGTAAAGAAAAAAAAGAGGCCCATTTGTACCCGTAGTGTTGAACGCCATCACACACGGTGGTTTTCTCAGTGGGAGTGGGCCTGTGATGGACAGGAGGTGCACAAAAAAAGCTCCGTGACGCCCGCCAGCAACATCCAGAGGCAAGGGGAAACACGTGCAGGACCCGGCCTGTTCAATAATACATGAAGCAAAAAGAATCAAATCAATTAGGTATTGCCGTGGTATGAATAAATGCTGCATAATTGATGGCGGCTCTCCTGCATTATGCATCTCCGTCGGAAAATCACCGTGTACAGTTATGAGGAGGGGAGGTGCGGAGCATGGAAAATTTCACCGCCAGGGTGCAAATGAAGTGGCATCAACACACACAAAATGCATGCAGACTAGAGCCTAAGCCTACAAGATATGGTTTCTGTGAATGCAGAGTAAAGGGTTTGGTTGTGATCAGGATGCAAAGAAAAGTGGCCAGAGAAACAGAGAAGCTGGGGTCACATCAAATGTGGGTGTGAAGAAAGAAATGTGACCTCTGTATTTAATCCACCCACATGTGGAGCAACGGGCAGCTATGAAAAGCGCCTGAGCAGTGTAGTGGGACAGTACCTTCCTCAAGGGTTCCTCAGTAGCAACTGGGCCAGGACTTGAACCTGCAATCTTCAGATCACAAGAGAAAGAAGACCACTACTGCACCATTTCATGCCGAATGCACAAAAAGGGACTATGATTATGCCACTTTGCTTCACATTTACCAAATGTAATAGTAGTCCCCCCCATCCACCCCATTCCCCAAATTTAATCACATATTTAAATTTATTCATTTGGCTGATGCTTTTGTCCAAAGCGACGTAGAAGCTACAGGAACAATCAAGTATGTTGTTTGCACATGACTGCACTGATGTGAGAACTGCAAAGAAGTTCAACCCATTTCTCTACATGAACTATGAGTGGTACACTACTATCTGCGAGTGCTAGAAACAGTAGAACACATTCCTCCTCACCATTAACACTATGCTACAAAAGTCCAAAACATTCAAATTAATATAGACGACAAGTTCCATCCAGTAGCTAGGTCTACACACGATCGTATGATGTTGCCAAGTTGGAAAGGTAAAGACTAGCACGTGCTTCCTCCAATACACATCAAGCACCACTACACATTTTTGATAACCACTGGCTGCATCCCAATCCTACTAAACTTTCCATGCTGGCACCTAGATCTAGGGAGAAATATCACATAAGAGGCTGTGACAGGATGGAAAGGAGCAGAAGGGAAAGTTTTTTTTAATTGGATAAATTATGATTGTCTGAGCAGTCAATATGATTTGTGATATCGTCAGTACCTAAAAAACACTGTTGCACATCATTAATTTTGCTTAAGTGAACTGATTGCACTGCGGTGTGAGAAACACTGAATTAAAATCAGGTGTACTCATACTTTGATTTTAATATATATGAATCCATATTATTTTCCTCAAAATGGGAACATTTCTGAAAGTATCACAATACACCCCTAATGATCACATCCTTTTGGCTCCAATTTGAGTTTTGGAAGCTAGTAAGAGTTGAAGTCAGGGTTGGTCACAGGAAACCCACCAAGCAGCAGCTTTTTGGCATGGGGGCTAGTTTTGATACTGAAAAGATGTCTCCTCAATGCAAATCATTTCAAGTGCAATGTTGTTTTCATCCATGACTGAAATAAGTCTGTGCTTGATTTTTACTCTACAAAAATGAAGGCCATAGTTAACTTACATCTTTCCTGAAGCAACAGGAAGTAAACCAAGTTATGCGAAGAAGTGAAAGAGAAGAGTCTGGAGAATGTGCTGCTTTTCTACAAACTAAATTTACTTTAGTTCTTTTCTGCTAATGCTTTTTCCTTTTCCATGTGATTTCCATATACAGTGATTTACCTCAAGGCTTAATTGACTTCCACTGCTGCAGGAAAACTACGTTTCTTAATTTTCGGGGAGTTCGTTGTCTTTGAATTATACAGAATATTTGGTATTCTGTGACCCAAATTTGGATTTAAAATGGATTTATTTATTGTACACACTCACATTTTTACCATTTAAGGTTATTTACTGTGATTAATTGGCTTAAATTTCCAATAAACATCGTTTTGACCCTTGCTTAAGGTTTCCTTAATCAGTAACTACATTGGCCTTATAGCTCTCGAAAGAAAGAAATGTAATGTCATCAAGCAGTTCTTTCAATATTAATCATCTAAAAGGATCTCATCACATAAAAAAGTCAGGGAAAACAGAGTGAAGGGAAGGAATCCGATGCCAAACGACGCCTTCTGGACAGCAGGGAGGGTAGGAAGATGGTGGTCTACTCAGTGTGACCGTGTGTGTGAGAGTTATTTCCGAAGCACTTCTCTCTACCCTTTTTTAAGAGAAACCAGACAGATGGCAGACATTAAAATGAGGAGCCATGTGACATCTCAACAGCCCCACTGAGACAGAGATAATTAAAATATATTTAATCAAGTTACTCTAATTAAAAATGCAGCTGGACACGCACCCCGTCACCCTCTGGTTTGACCACCTTTGGTAGAACTTCATCATGAACATGGAATTGCCCGTTTATTAGGTACACCTGCCTTGTTTCTGGCCACTTTATCATAAACGTTGACCATATACTGTATGTGCACTAGGTATACCACCCAGAATTGCAGTTGACAAGTAGGACATCAACAGAGCTACAAAGTGAACATCTATGTGTTTCTGATCAACTTGGAACTGGGATAATGGGATAATTTAGAAGGTTGGTGTTTCTGGGAGTAAAGTAAAAAAAGGTACATTGTAAAGCAGCAATGTGTTTGCCAGATCAGCCATGATTAACTACAACTCGGTTAAAAATGTGGGGGGTTGGTAAAGGGTAGCACTGCTCAATCAAAAGAGTTCCACAAAATGCCAGTCTCAGAAGGACCACAACCATCACACAAAATAGGCCAGGCTACACCATGAACACGACAAGGGGGTGGTAGTGGGCTGCTAATGATTACCTTACCATTAGCAGCAACAAAGACTTTCCATAGAGCTACTGGAGACTTCATAATGTGCATATTGTTAAAGGCTGGGCACTGCTGCCATGCAGCCACATTCATATTATTTCACCCAGCTCCAGTTATTCAGCCATTTCTGTATCTGTGCAGTAAGAATGCCTGCATAACATCAGTATTGTAATGGCAAGGCAGACGAACGGATCCTCGGTAGGGACTGGAGAGCAGGAGCTACATTTACCTTAAAGTTACATTCACAAAACGTCCAACTGTTCCCAAGCCATTGAGGATCTAATAGGATTCCATATCACATATGAAAAGATTCGGCCTGTTTATACCAATCTTGCCTTGTGACTACAATAATTGGCCATTTTATCGAAAAACGTCGACCTTATTGGTCACGTTATCAGTACAGAATGACTGACTGTAGGCCATCTGCTGCTGCACAGTTTATCCTCCTTTATACAGTAATAGAAAGGGTCCACCATATGGCCAACACTGACCAGATATTATTGAGATGGAGGACCATTATCAACACAGCAGTGATACCAACAGTGGCAAGGGAGTGTGTGTTGCACTGATATGGATGATATATAGCAGCATTTTCCAAACCACAGGTCTATTTTGTGTTAGCCATGCAATAGCTCTTCACTGATGGTCAGCTTCTGACCACAGATATGCTCTTGGCTGGATATTTCTGGGTGGTGGAGCACTCTTAACCTAGCAACAGTTTGATGCACTTATTCTGGCCAATCACTGCTGTATTCCCATCACTCAAATAATGTGCGTCAGCAAAGACTCTATGGTTGCCCCATGTTGGTCCCATAACCCAATAAACTCCTAGTTATATACAGTGAAAATGTATGTGAGCCTTTTGGAATTTCATGGTTTTCTGTATTAATTTGTAATAAAAAGTGCAATAAAATTTAATCTAATGCCATCCCTCCTGGCAGAACCATCATATTCTTTGGACATCTCATGTTTATGGCTCTCAAGGCATTCCATAGCATCTCTATTGGGTTGAGGTATGGCCTCTATTTTTCTGAAGCCATTTTGTAGTGTTTTGTGACATTGTGGTGTCAACATGCTCTTTTACAAATTTCAGACTTGCAGCAATGGTCTTTTTTGTAAGCAGAAGCTTCCTTCATGATGTCCTACCATAGACTCCCTGCTTGTTTAATGTTTTACATACTGTAGACTCATGAACACAGGTGTTAGCCAGTTCCAATGATGCCATAAAATCATTGGCTGTCTTGGGGTTGTTCCTTTACCTCATTGATGAAAATTTTTTGTGCTCTTAAACTTTTTGGACATTTTGCCAACTTCTTGGTAGAGTAGCCACAGTCCCAGTGTCTCCAGTTTTATGTAAATCAACCCTTCTTGAACTTAGATCTTCTGAAAGATCTTCTTTTTGGCTGTGCCATGGCTCGCATTAAACATATGCTAATGTGTTTAAGAGGTTATTATCAAAGTAGCTCTGGTTCACACCTTAATTTTCTTAACAAGCCTCCAAGTATACAAACACCTGACTCCAATGAGCTTTTTGAGGTCATTAACTCATAAATGATTCACATACGTTTTCCACTAGCAATAGGAGTAATTGTTCTCAATAAAGCCACAAAAAGATCAGATTTCCTTGTTTTATTTTAGGCAGATTATGTTTGTCAAAACCCTTGAGCAGATCACATTTCATGACAAATAAAGAATACCACGAAATTCCTAAAGGTTCACAGAATTTTTTCATGCCACTGTACAGCAATCAGCCATCCAAGTAACACCACTATCAGAACAACACTGACTATGTTCCAAAGATTAAAAAAAAAAAAAACTATATAGTTTTATGCAAAAGTTTTGGGACATCTTGATAAATAACAGGCTTTGGTGATTTTGTAACTGAAAAGACATAGTCTCTCTAGGACATAGAACAAAAGACACAATATTTTCAGCAAACATTGATGCAGTTACTTTTCATGCCATAAATTAAACAAAGATTTAAAAAAAAAAAAAAAAGTAAAAAGTAAATAAAAAGTAACTGTGTATCAATGTTTGCTGAAAATATTGTATACTATTTTTTTCATGTCCTAGAGAGACTGTGTTAACATCTTTTCAATTACAAAATCACCAAAATCTGTTACCAAGGGGTACCCAGACTTTTGCATAAGTAGTTTAATTACAATGGCATCCGTTAGTGGTTGGGATATATTAGGCAGCAAGTGAACAGCAAGTTCTTGAAGTTAGAGCCAAAAACAGGATCATGAATCACATTGACAATGGTCTTACTGTGATGGATCTTGTGGAGTGTTCCAGATCTGCAGTAGTTAGCACCTACCAAACATGATCCAAGGAAAGACAACTGGGTCATGGGCACCTAAGGCTCATTGATGCATGTGGAGAGTGTGTTCCAGTGACAAATAGGAGCTCCCATTGGGTATGGCAAACACCCTCACGATACAATACATATCACAATACAGACACAACTATATGCTATATAGTTATCCTTTATTATTTTGCGTGCAACAGTGGAAAATCAGGCCCTGAAATTTTGAACAAATAAGCCATGTTAGTGGTCACAAATAAAATATGTATTGGTTCACCTTCACTGAAGAAACTGTGGGTTCATACTAGATCTACACAAACAGATGTGAAAAACATCTGTAGTCCAAAGTCAGTAGCGAATTTCCACAGTGCTAATGCAATTCTTTTTCACAGAGGTACACAAATGATAGTTCGTGTCCATTTTCTCCAGTTTTGGCGACAGAGATAAATAACAGTATGATGTGATAAACTAAAGTTCTGTATCCACTGTTCATCTGTGAAGCTTGGCACAGTTCTTACCCACCAGTTGGTTGTCCTGATGTTCACTCAAGCAGGAAAAAAAAACAGCAGCATCTACAACACAAGTAGGCAAAGATGTAAACAGCTGCTTCTTTTTTGTGATCCAATTTTCCTTTGTTTTTGGATCTTGTTCATGTGTCCTTCAGCTAATCATCTACAGTGGCTATAAATACATGTGTACAGGAAGCACCATAACAACTAGCACGTCCTTTGTACACAAACCACCCTAACAACTGACACATCCACTGCTGTTAGCCATGTTGCTTAGTTAGCCATGTCGCGCAGTTAGCCATGTCGCGCAGTTAGCCATGTCGCGTTGTTAGCTTGACATACCGTATACATTCACCCACTTAGCATTGTGCGCCTTATTTCAATTAAAAGATCCTGACCCATGTTTGATGTCTCCACATTCAGTATACATTATCTGCTGGCACCATACAGCTGTACTGCCCAATGCAGCATATAGGATGTTTCTTTTTCAGAATCACCATTAGGTCACAATTTTTTGCTGTATCGATTTTTTGAGCATAGCCCTACCTAATGCTAACTTACTATGCACAACTGTCAGAGCTGTTTCAGCAGAATAAGGGGGACAATATTATGCAGGTGGTGTTAGTTATGCCTGATGAATGTATTTATTATATGCATTTACATGTATAGAAACATTATATTCTATGACCCCATACTGCTCAAGTCTAACACCTGATTCTAAAAACATAATGGGGTTTCTGTCTGGGCAGTGGTGGCCTAATGGTGATGGTGGTCGCAGACTCCCAGGCCCAGGTTCCCCCAACCCATTCAATCCCAATCAAACGATGGGGCCAAATATCCCAACACATGAAATGACTGTGAGCTAATTGTTGAAATTTCATCTGGATCACTGCACTCCTGGGAGTGAAAAAAAAACTACTGATCTATTTTCTGTCACTGAATAATAGTGACCAATGCATTTATATTAAGCTGTACTACAAACTGTGTTTAAAACCACTGTTCCAGATTTCCACAGACATCTGGGTTTCATACATAGATATGGTTTCACTTTAAAAAGACATTGGTCCTCATTAGAGCCAGTGTCGTATTAAGTTTATTTCTTGCATTTGCTCTTTAAAAATGTTCTTTAAGAATAAATAGTGATGTATATTTAACCATAGATTTGTTTGCACCCATGTTCTTATAATGATCAATCTCACTATTCTGTAAACAAGGCTGGGTGATTGATTATTTTTGTGAATGTGCTTTCTTCATCAAAGTATGTTCACAATTTGTCCTGGAAGATGCCTTCCCACCTCAGGTCATGACCAGCAACATAAAGCTGCAGTAAATATGCGACTAGGCCGTGTGTGCAGAAACATGCCTATGTTAGGCCAGTGCTATATTACACAACTGCAGAACTGAAGAACAGAAGAAGTAATCATATTTCATACAAATATGTCACAATGCAAATGTGTATAAGTGTGCACAGCTGTAATTATTAGGGGGCAGCCTCAATGGTTAGAGAACTGGGCTTGTGACTGAAGGGTTGTGTGTTCAATTACCGGAACCAGCCAGAAGACTTACGTGCCCTTGAGCAAGGCACAGAACTCCTACGGCACCCAGAGATCACTGCAGAGGCAACCCACTGCTCTGGGTGTCTCCTCAGATGGGGGAAAGAATGGGAAACAAATTTCCCTTAAGGAACAAATTTACAGTATAAATTATAATTACACAAGAAAGTCTCAAATAAGAACAAAAATGGGTGAAAGTGATCATCTTTGAGAAAATGTGTATTAATTAGATTTTTTTTTTCTGAAGAACGGTTGATTAATGACCATTTTTCTTAAGGGGGCATTTCCCCAATTATCTCCTTTATGTGTTCAAAGCATCCATTGTCATAGTATTAGTTATTGGTTGTTATAATAATACCAGGAACACGTGTAATTTAACGCAAGTGGCACTCCGGACAGCACTCTTTAGTACCTGCCCCACCAGGTCATTAGCACAGCAAAACAATCTTTTAAATTCTGGAGAAGCCAAACCCTTATACAGAACACCTGCTCGGACATCTTAAATTACGTGCCGCGTCCTCCAGGAGTGGGTAAAGAAAAGAAAAAAAGCTGTACGATGCGTTCCAAATCTCACGCTTCTAACCTGCGCACTCTACATCGCTGGATGCATTTCATATCGATGTGTACGCCTTTTACGTACTAACGTAGTGCGGAAGTGTGCAGTTTAGGACGCAGCCTGGGGCAGAGAGTACGTCTCACGTCCCGTAGCGTAACAGTACAAATAAAAAAAACATTAATAACGCGTAAAATGAGAGGGAAATCAGATTCATGTACCACGCATTTTCCCAAGAGTTCCGAGGAAAAGAAACACGGGTAAGGTGAACGTTTCTGTCTGCCCGAGAATGAACGCACCGGATGCTAGCGACTTTAGCCCCGACTGTTTACATTCGCTCAATAAAAAAAACACAAAGCACATCAAGTCAGTGAGTAACATCACAATCAAATAACGCAATTTCGCTTCATTAAAAAGACCACATGTTGTGATATGAAAAACAAACCCTATAAGTAGTGGAATTACAACACGGTGCAGAAAACACAACACATTTCCTAAGCGGACAGCATGTACTCACCGTCCGTGTAGGCGGTGCGCGGAGACTGCTGAAGGATTATGGGAAATGTAGTTTTAACGCTGTCAAACCACATGCGCGTGAACTGAAAATAATGCAAAACTAAACTACATATCCCGCGTTGCTCATCGCTTATGAGAATTTAAAGAGCTCACGCGTAACCACGCGTTACTAATGTTTATCTGCCATTAATTATTTTTGCCGTCATTTTTAAATTAAGAAACTAAAACTGATTTTTAAGTCCGGGTAAAAAACCAGGATGTTGTGTAAATTCGCTCATTAAAAACAAGAACCAGCTACGTCACGTGTCTGCTTTAGATTCCTGGAAATGTGCAACAGCTGGAAGGGACATTGAAATAAAAGGCTACATTCAATGCCTGTGCTGTAAATTGAATGTTTAATACTTACACTGAGGTCGTATGACCTGGAAGAGTGCAGATCAAAGCCAGATCTCCCCCCGAGGACGGTCTCTTTCTCATATTACAGGGCAATTAATTAAACACTCAGTTAAACAGACAGACTGAAGTCGTTTTGTACCAATTATGAAAGAAGGGGAAAAGAGTAACCAAGAGCGTGTCAGCATCTGTGAGTTTTATGAAGCCTTTAATGTCAGTTGTAAATCTGCTTTCTGCCGGTAGAAAAAGACTTCACTGGGACACAGGCTTACACAGGCCATGTAGTGTTGGACTTCTGTCAGAAACTCTCATAAACGCCTTGCTCTGTTTGAATGGGATGTGTGAAACTCAATAGAATGATGATTTACTGCCATCCAGATGTTTGATAAAAGAAACAACATCTGCGCAGGACAGGCCTCCCCATTATAAAGCTTCAGTGTTGTTGTTATGATGGCAGCAGTAACCCCACCCCTCCCCAGTCTTCTTTAATTCAGCTTGAAAGTATTCATTCCAGTTGCCCAGAGATCATATAATAATAATAATAATAGGCAGCCATTGAAGCCATGCTTTCCGTTATAGTATGCCGTATTTATTTATGCTCATTCATCTTTCCAATGTATTTAAAAGGACTTGGGTACTTGAGGTCCTAACTACCAGGTTACTACTGACTGCTCAGTAGGGATATGATTGGAATTTTAAAACCTTGTCGGGATTTTAAAACCTTTAGATTTCGATTTTCTGATCTGTAAGCGATCAGAACGCAAGACAGAAGAATAGTTTTGCTATTTAAATAGCAGTATTCATGAATGTCCACACCTTCCTGATGTTCACCCTGTGTCTTGGTGGGTCTTCGCACTCAAGTTTCCTCCCACAGTCTAAACCAGGGGTGTCAAACTCCGGTCCTGGAGGGCCGGTGTCCTGCACATTTTGAGTATTTCCCTCTTCAGACACACCTGGTTCAAATCACCTGTTAATTGCCAGGCTGAGCAAGTGTGTTTGAGGAGGTGCTGGGTGCAAACTGTGCTGGATACCAGCCCTCCAGGAACTGAGTTTGACACCCCTGGTCTAAAGACATGCCGATGCCTCTAGGTGTGACTGTGGGTCTGGCCTGTGATGACCCGTCCATCCTATGAGCAGTGGGATCGGCTTCGTCGTCCCCAGTGCAACACTGGTTCTGAGGAGAGCCCATACAGACAGAACCAGGTTCCACCTAACTGACCATCACTCAGTGACGCCCACCTGTACACAAGGAACTGCAGATGTTTTTATTTTTGGTATTACTGTCCTGTGTTGACCAGAGGAGGATGGGTTCCTCTTTCCTATAGTTTAGGGAGCTTCTCCTCACCTCTGTCGCCTTTGGCTCAGTAGGGACTCGGACCCGGATTCTGCTTTGTGAGTTGTAATATCATCATATAATGAAATTTGACTTGATAAGTGACTGACATAAGGGATGAATACTTGCTGAAATCAACTGTTGCTTTGTTTAATGAATAAAAATATCAGAGTGAGTGAGTGAGGTGCTACTAGTAGGAGGTCTTTAACATGTGTGGCCTCATGCTGTGAAGCAGGAAATGGCTCAGGCACTTTAAGCCATTCAGTCCTGTGTTTCTCTCAGCGCGACAATATAATAATCATGAGTTTGTTTGCGAAGACAAGGTCGATTCTGTTAAACTGGCATTATAAATAAATTAAAAAATGATGAGCCAGTGTTAAATCACCTCTGGCTTATCAAGGACTCTGATCCATAGCTCATTATATTAGTCATACAGTGCCCATCTGCTTCAGGATCCTTCTCCATTTTCTCTATACTGTTTGCATGATAAATACAAACAAAGCAGCTATGTAAACAGCAGTGAGTCCAGAGCCTCGTTAATAGGAATAAAGCAAACCAGAAGAGCTCTGAAGAGGAGAAACGTGGAGGTAGAATGAGAAGACCTGCTGAACATGGAGTAGTGCGTCACTACTATAATACAAAGATGTACATTCCTATTAGTATTCATTTACTGTCCAAAGTGTTTACCCATTTTGGGCTTTGGGGAAGCTAGAGCTGATCCCAATTGACTATGGGCTAAGGGACACCCTGGACAGAAGAACGACCCATCACATGACAGACAACCAGTTACACTCTCACACCTACTGTATGGGCAGTTTATAGCAACCTGAACCACGAGCCTTTGGACAGTGGGAGGAAACCGGGGGACCCGGAGGAAACCCACAGGACCATTGAGAGAGACACCCAGATTATATTAGTAACTTTAATGAATAATTAAGAACTTTAATAAATGATCTGTGTTTTATCTACGTTACTGGCTTTTACTGGAGACATGTTACTTTTTGTGGAGAGTAATTTCATCCCCACCACTTCTCCGTCACTATTACCAACCACTCACTTCTCCCCAGACCAACTGTATCACCTTTCACACCACCTTTCTCCTTATATGAGGGTAACTTACTCCATTGACACTCAGTGGTTCATCTGTACACAACTGCTGTCTCCCTTGTCTCCCACCACCAGATCACCCATCACTGGGGCCTCCTCATCATGTCCCAGGCCAGTTCAGCTACCACGGTCCATCTCCCTGTATTATATGCTGGATCTGTTACTTCAAGCTATATTCTAAAGCCATTGGACAGAGGGAGGAAACCCATGTACACTGTGGAGACCTGGGGATCGAACCCAGGACCTTCTTGCTGTGAGGCAATGAGTAAAGGCTAGAGTGGCAGGTACTCGAGTGTTTTTAGCTTTTACTCTAAGTTGATATACATGAAGTGGAATTAAATTAAATAGATGAAGTGAATTACTTCCACTGTCCAAAGGATTGTGGTTCAGGTCGACTGGCTGCTCTAAACTGCCCATAGGTGTGAGTGTGTGAATGGTTGTCTGTCCCTGTGATGGGTTGGGTGAAGTCTGCCTTGTGGCGTTTGTCAGCTGGGATCGGCTCCAGCTTCCCCGCAACCCGAACTGTATGAGCGACTTGGAAAAAGAATTAATGAAAAAACCTGATTGTGTTCTACAGTTCATCATTACGTTGATTGATTTCTGCACAGGACTGGAGGTGACTTGATTCCATATAGTTGCCATGGTCCCACAAAAAATCAGAAAGTTTATAATGCAAAACAGAAAGACTGGACTTGTTTTTTAGATCTGACCGATGGATTTCTGCATTACGCTCTTCACCCGCACCATCTGTGCCTGGAGCTGGTTTTCCTACATCACTGCAGAACCAGACCATTCTTCACGTGGAGGCTGAAAAGGTTCCAAACGCTGGAAAGGTCAAACTCACACACCATCGGTGAGGTGGTCAATGCGGCTGTTGGATATTGATAAAATGCTTCAGCAGACCGTGCTGTGCCTCTGTGCGTGCGTTTGACCTCTATTTATCATGTCAATTTAAGAGTTAAGGCTTAAAAAAAAAACAAGAACATGAGCACGGAGACAGCACCGCGGTTCAACCAGCGATGAACTTTTAACTTGACAACATGTCCAGGAAGGAAGAAACGTAGACGTTAACACTTCCTGGTGAGTGGGCGTGGAAATTCCCATCCTGGCCTGCATTAGTCTGCCTCTTGACCGTTGACCTATTCTTCAAATCGCAAAATCCTCGGAGTAAATGCTGATTGCAGGATAGCGCACACCTGAACAAGGCCTCAGCGTGTGGGCAACGATTTCACAGCCATTTGTGCGTGAGTCAGAGAGGGGAAAAAATACAGTCTCCTTGTGCCGTAAACATCCATTGTGCATTTCGCCGCACAAATGGCAGACTGCGGCTTCGTAAACATCCATTATTTCACAGCAGAAGCTGTTGCTTAGCTCGAGTTGCCAAGGCCGACTGTATCTGCCTTGTCCTTCTTCACACTCCCCCACAGCTTTGTTAGCATTTATTATAGGACGAGCTTTAGGAGAAACCTTTATCATAAACCTTGAAATCCTTATTCACGGTAGACAGATACATTGTTGAATAAATGAATAAATGTGATGAAAGGGTTTATCCGACACACACTAGGCCGAGTGATGGACTACGGCTCATCGTGACGCGAAGAACAATCGGCCGCGTCGGTCACTGGGGTTACTCCAGTCGTTTTTGCTTTTAATTATGAACGATATAAGTGACTTATCATTAGCGAGCGCGTTCTGCGCTTATCTACCAACCTAGACCAATCACAGAATCAGAAAAACTTTATTGATCCCGGTGGAAACTTTTCTATGCTGAGACTGCACATAGAGACAGACGTACAGACATGGTCACAACATAAAAGTCTGAAAAAGGAGTAGAGAATAGAATAAGGTAAAATAAAGTAAGGATTAAAAATAAGATAAAAATACAAAATCTTGTAAAATATATATATATATAAATCAAGCAAATAAAAATAAAATATATCAAATAACTTGGGCTAAAATAAATGAATAATAAAATTAAATGCAAAATAAATAAATAAAAGGTAGTAGTGGGTGCAATCTATGCACACTCCCTTATTTTAGGCAAAATTTGAGAGGGGAGGTGTCACTGTAAGCAGTGCAAATGATGGCAGATAGGTGTTGGACCTCCGTGAAGCTGGCCCCCCCACATCGTCCAAATCTAGTCAGAATAGTCTCATTCGTTAGTGCTACGTTTG
>JBBIGC010000131.1:16196296-16211124 GCA_037576955.1 Lepidarchus adonis
ATCCCTCCTACTTATTTTGCTTTCTGACACCCCCCCCCCCCCCCCCCCCTTTGCCGGGTGACATTTCTTCGCTCGTGTGCCTGTGATGGACCCGTCTCTAACACAGCTGCTGCCGGGGCGAGACAGACGAAGCTTTTTTGCATGCTCAGCTCTCGCCACTCTGACACAGTCGGGCGTTCGGGGGAAAGAGAGAACACTGACACTTTATTTATCCCCGTCATGTCGGTGGGGTGGGGGGGGGGGAGCACACACTCAGAAGCACAGGGCCCGAGTGCTGACGCGACGCCTGCAAAGCCACAGAGACCAGAAGCGTCTGTCGGCTGAGAGAGAAGTGCTGAAGCTCACTGCTGGGCGGCGCACAGTCCCCTGCTGAGAGGGGTCTCAGGATGGACCCCGGGCACCGGAAACAGTGGTGATCTAATAACACGTCGTCATGGAGAAGTCTCAAGCCTACCTGCTTGGATTTGTTGTTTGTCGTAACTGGAGAGAAAAACCATGTGGGATGGAAAAATAATGACCGCGCAATGCTTACTACTTTTCTGACAGATTGCAGTACACTACAGGAAACATAGGGGGCGATATGCTTTGGTTTCTATGAAGACTTCACTTGTGGCCTGGTGGTTAGAACCTTGCCCTCAGAGGTCCAGTTAACACTGAGGTTCTCTTACTTCAGATTAGGCATCTACAGATGTGCTCAGTGTTGACCTAGTACGTCTTGGGCTTTAGCTACAAACCTGATCCAGGTAGTGAAGGCCTTCAGACGCATAATAGAACCACATACGTCTAGAATTGTCCCACTATTATTGTCCAGCGCACCAAATCTACCTGAATGATGTGCTAGTCTGGTAAGATATTCCCATTGACCGCCATAGATATATTTTTAATATGCAAGTGTGGCAGAGTGGATGCTTAGCAGTGATGGGAGAACCATGAAAATGAGGCATTTGAGGGGTAATAACATATCCAGGGTTTCAACAATCAGATCCGTTTCCCGTTTCCATTGTTGTTTTCATACCTAAACTCCTGACAACGTCTGGAGAATCCGGTCTGGACATGTTCACACATGTATTATGCATCAGGTTCACATGGCTGATTTGTGGTTGGGTCATTTACGAGAGTGTCTTGCCGTTTCTTTAACAACTTTAGCTTCAGTGCTTATCAACAGAAGTTAGTAGAACGTCAAGAAATGTTCACACAAGATCTCAAACAACCCAAAACAAAATAAGAGCGCATCCATCACTAGAGGACCCGCGCCTCTGGCTATATTACACCAGAAGTGATGCAGCCTGAGCACCTTGCTCCTCAGTTTCACGCTGGATGTGAGTCACGTGCACCATGGTGATGGAGTGTGGGCCTTTTTTTGTCCATGTTTGTTTTTCCCCGTATAGGAGAATATAATGGTCCTCATTTTGTTAGCCAATTAGCTATTAGCTATGAACTTCCAGGAAGGTTTTGAACCGTTGACATCATGTTTCTCGTCAGTTCTTCTTGAAGTTTGTTCTAGTGTAATTTTGCTGCTTTGTTAATATACCCCTGATCAGCCATAACATTAAGACCACCTGCCTAATATTGCTTAAGGCTCCCACATGGTGCTGAAATAGTGGTACACTCTGTTCTGAGCCCTTTCTATCAGAGGCAACATTAACATTTTGTTTTGTAGTCTTCCCTTACACGAATCAGTGAGCCTTGGGCGCCCATGACCCTGCTGTCCTTCTTTGGATCATAGGATCATTTGGTAGGGATTTACTTCTGCAGACCTGAAACACTATACAAGAAACATATCCAGCCCCTCTGACAGGTGCCATTGTAATGAAATAACTAGGTAATGTCAATGTTACTTAATTTCATTCTGGCTCCTCGTGGTTGACATTATTTAATGTCTTTTGGATGCAAGTTAAGCACATCAAAACATCAACCTTTTAGCAAAGCATGCCATTGTTTGAACCAACTGTGACTATAGAAGAGTGCTATCTCACAAGCAAGTGGTACACCTATCTCTCCATCTTCCCCCATCACTCCCTTTTTTCTTTTTTCTTTTTAGGAGGGTTAAGCTTAAGCTAATGTCAACTTATTTCTTTATTTATCTATTTATTTTGACCTTTTGTTTCTCATTTGCTACATCTACCCCCCACAAACACGTATTTATTTATTTATTTATTTTATGGGGGTTTTGAGATCAAGCCCAAGTTGGGTCCTGGAGGGCTGGTGTCCACACAGTTTATTATATTCCCTCCTCAAACACACTCCGTGAACCTGGCAACTGACATAGCTAATACTCAAGTTCAAGTTTTATTTTGTATTTATTGATGCATGTTGTACTTTTATAGCAAAAGCTTTGCTTGTCAATGCTGAGTGTGACCTATGTTAGGGTGTATGTTCAATAAATGAAGAGAAACCAAACATCTGGGTGTAGAAACCAAACCTTGGGTGCCAGTTTTGTAGCCCTAATTTTTTACTAAAAAAGTGGTAGCATGCTGAACAACGCGAAGGCCAAAAATAGGCTCCAAGCATCTGCACTCGACCAGTGCATTAGACTGATGAATCCTAGAACGAATCAAAAAGGGCTCGTTTAAAAACATGGGACAGAATCCACGCCAGATAGACGCCCAAAGACCACAACAGACTTTGTTCTCGCTCTGTGTATGTCTCTCCACTCCCTTGCTCCCCTTTGGCTTCTGATGCGGAGCTAGTTCAGCTAAAATGTGCCTTGTCGTCTAGTTAAACCAGGCGTATGCAGTGCGGGGGCAATGTTTTTTAAAAAAAAAGCATTAAAAGCGCTCTCCTCAGTCCCTAGGCTCAGGTATGAGGAGTTGTGTCTGGAGAACGAGAGAAAAAGAGATGGGGAGTGAGAAAACGAGAGCGTTTTAGGCCGTTATTTCCGAGCCAGGAGGAAACGGTGCGCCATGCACCAGGGACCCCGGCAGTAATTTAAATCTCTTAAGAGGCGCAGAACTCCCAGCCTTTATGATTCTTCTTCTTTTATGTGGGCGAGGAAGCATATCTGCGTCTAATAGAAAAGGATAATTTGCTAAACGTCCACTCGCCAAACGGCCACTTAATGCCAGTCCTGGGAGTAAGATGGCCCTGCCGCTGACATTTGGGTGGGATTGGATCGGTGCTTGGCCCCTGGAACGACATTATCATCGGTATCATCATTCCCTCCCCGGACCATTATCGGCCAAACCAGGGGAGACGAGCCGCTCTAATGTTGTGCGACAGATAAAGCGGCTTGGTGGACATGTCATCGCAGGCCCGATCCCCTTAAAGATTGATTAAAAGATATGGGCCGATGCAGACGGTCGACCATGTGAGCTGTGTCAAGCTCCAGTACCCAAGTGATTGGCCACGGACTTGTTTTGCTGTGTCAGGGCCTGGGACTGTGTACATATAGCATAACTCGCCCTTATCCCAAACCAGTCTATGTATGTATGGTATAGGGCACGACGCTTGCTTCTTAAATATTATTTAAAATTATTTCCTCAGATTCAAGATCACAATTCTTCAGTACATCAATTTATAGAAAATCTATGTAAATATGTGTTAACTAATAGCTTACATCAAAAAATTGCTTAAATTGCTTAGAATATTAATGAGGGATTCACCAATGTGACATTTGTAGGCCGATGCTGATGCAATATTTGTCATGTGCTTTTCTGCTGATGATTAAAACAATGCAGAAAATGTCATGACATTTACCTGAAACTATAATTATAGCAATAATTTACTTGTATGAGCTTAAAAATGAGGTAAAAAAATAGAAATGTATATTTCAGCCTGACTTAAACATTCTGCTCTTTTGTGTAACTAAATATCAGTTTGAAATGTAAGTCAAATGTAAACATATCCTTCCCTGAAATGTAATATTTTTTTGTTTACTGATACTGATATGGTTCATTGTGCAGCCCTTGTTTTGGAATGCACCAAAGTGTTATATTTTGCATGCGCCTAATACACACGTATCTACTGATGATATCAATTTGATTCTAATATAATCATCACTAATATAATTATATCCCTTAATTGCTTTACAGATGCATATCAATGAATATATAAGACTGGTGGACAGTGTATCCCCTCTGAAAGGTGTAGCAACCACAGGTCTAACCCCAATAATGGTTGCCTGCAGTACAATTTGCAACTTCACCCATCACCTCAACTTGCAGCATATATTTTCCACAGCAACTTTCACTGTATTATTATTATTATTCGCAGTGTTTTAATTTGAAATGTTACTTTCATTTATGCTCTATCTGCATATACTATTGTTAAAAATTATTTCTAAAGTGTTATTTTGGTGTAAAAATGTGCATTTGACCCTGCTAGGCTATAACTGCATCAAAGCCCCAGGGAAATGTCGTACCAGAGGACATGGCCACAAAAACAAGAGGCCAGGAAGACCCTCAGCTGTTAGACAATGTTAGTGGTTATTGTTTAAAGGATAATCTACAGAACTGTATTTAGGACAAAGTTGTGATATTTAAACAGTGTATGCTGACACAATGAGCAGGTCTGCCCCAATGTCCATTTGGTTTCAAGATGGAGGGTTGGCTTCAATTTTGTAGAAAAGAACATCATGGAGCCACGTCATCCATCATTTTATGCAGTCTAGGAATCTTAAGAAACGTTTGAAGTGAAACAAATGCAAAAATAGTTTGAAAAGCTGATTAAAAAGAAACTAAATGTTCCTCAGTCATGCAGCCCTTATTAATCGAAGGGATATATTAATTCTTGAATTCTGTTATGTCTTATAGAGTATTTAAAGATGATAAATATACCAATTCAGAAAGACAACTATGTGTTTATATGTATTTACTTACTGATTATTAGTATGGATAAAGCACTGCACCTCACGTGGGAGTTATTTCACTCATGATTGAACATGACCTTGGCTATATGTTCAGTAAATCAGTGAAGAAATTAATACTGCCCCCACTCCTGTGTTTCTATATCATTGTCTTGCAATATATAGATTATTGCAGAATCGATGTATCATGATATTATTGTTGGCCATGTATTGCGTATCGCAGTTTTCGTGAGCTACTCTGTGATTCCCACCCCTAATATTAAGTCAGAAATGACTTGTGCTAATATCGCCCTCTTGTGGAGAATGTTCAGACTGCAGAGCATGCCTTTCAAATGACTTGCTGATTCCATGTTCAACATTCAAATTGAGGATTAATCATTAAACTTTATTTAGGATTTAAAATATAATCAGTCAAGATTGACCAAGAAATTCATTATAATCCATTGTGATGGCCATAATTTTGACAGAATGCATGCTGAAATTTTATTTTTTTGCTAGTTTTCTATGTTACTGCATAATGCAATGTCACACTAAATAAACACGTCTATCAAAATTATGTAGATTTGTTGTTGGTTTGATAACTTTTCCATCTGAACATTCTAACAGATTGAAACCATTTGTGCCCTCAGAATATGCCAGGGAGTCTGTTTCTTTTTCTGCGCCATTATTTCTGTGCTTAATGGAGTGCGAGGAGGAAGAAAAAAAGGTCTCCCATCAAACAGCGCTCCTCGCTCTAGTCCTACTGCATTGTTTCACTCCATTGTTTCCATCAAGACCTGCAGAGTTCTTCTTTGCATGGGTGAGGAGGGCACTTCCCATCATTCTGTCTCAGGGTTTCTCTCTTATTTTGGAGGCTGGTGATGATGGTGGTGGTGGGGGCTTGGTTGTGTGGCAGGCTGCTCTGGAAACTGTGCCACTCTTATTCTTGTGGCCTCGTTTGATTTCTTTCACTGAGGCCTGCTTGGCTTCCTGCTGGAGCGCACTCTGGGCGACAGGCCGATTTCACGCTGCTCCGTGCAGGGTCTCCATTATCCCAGCTCGAGTAGTGAGGAAAGCAGCTAATGCTGTCAGCAGCTTCACCGTTAAAGTGAACTGCACACCCTCACTCTGTCTACTTCTGTACTGTCGTCTACTCTCTGTCTCACTCTCACGTGTCTGTACTCAAGAAGTGACTGTCGGTCTGTCTACATATCCTTATATCTACAATGGTGCTTGAAAGTTGATAAATTATGATGTTTGGTCATGTATTTATTGAAAAACGAAGCCTCTAACATGACAAAAGTAAGTGAACCTTTTGGATTATCATACAATTTGAAGGTGAAATCAGAGTCTGGACATGGAGGTCTCGCCACTTCCTGAAATCACAGGTTCATTTATACATGACCAAATGTAGTCATTTTTAGTGTCATTTGGTTTTCTTCACTAGGTTTTCTTCATGTACTTTTAGGACTACTAGGTCACAATTATATAAAAATATAAAAGGGTTCACAAACTTTCAAGCACCCATGGTCTTCTTTCTTTCTTTATTTACTTATTTTTCTTACACCCTGGCAGCTCTTTCATTCTCCTGTCTGCCTCACTGAACATCTGTTGTCAGCTTGTCTGTCTGACTCGATGTCTGCCTGTCTGTCTATTTGTCTGTCTACAGTTATAGTTCATCTATCCACACATATATTTATGGCTGAACAATTAATTGATACTGCACTTTGAAAGGACTGCAATTGTAATTGTTTCTGATATTGTTCAGTAGTTTTGAGCTGTATTGGGGGGAATTTGTAATTTAATAAGATTTGGTGCATTATATGCAGCATTCATGTGTGTATATATATATATATATACTATACTATACTATATACTATACACAGCTTATATACAGTTGGGCACGCAACTAAAGAGGAACCTCAGCACCAGTTTCTACCCATTCATTCATCTTTCATCTTTTTTATTAAATTAATAAAGACGTGGCGTGAATTGGACTTATTGTAAAATATGCAGCAATGGGTTCTTAGCAGCCAGACGCATTTAGCATTCTCTGAGTTTCCCCAAATGCAGCAGTGTATTCATTTCAGAGTGAAAAAATCCAGAGTTCTGATCTTTAGCCCTGGCAGCAGGTGTGAAGTGAACATGATTTCCATGTTGATGGAGCAGGAATATGAGAAAAGTGTGGACTTTGTTTACATGGTTTCGTTGGACACAGATGGCAGGATATCACTTTCTGGGGAAGCTGTAGACAAGCCCAGCTGAATATGGGCACAGGGCAGGGTTCACTCTGGACCTATGGGCAGTTTAGAGCAGCCAGACGACCTAAGCCACAAGCCTTTGGACAGTGGGAGGAAACTGGAGCACCCGGAGGAAACCCACACAAACAGCTTGTACACAGAAAAACACCTGTGGCCGACACAGGGGCTGAACCCAGGACCACTGCACCCCCACCCTGAACAATACCACTTGGGCAGTTCAATTGAAACGAACAATATTGATGCTTTGCTCTCTGCCCACTATTGATGCCCGGTGTCGGCTCTTCTGGACGGTCGACAGCATTAATTTTGGCACCAGCTGAGCTTTGTGACCAAGTTCATCCATCACTGCATGTCTTTCTGCCATGGCTGTTGTCCTCCCCCCTTCAGTTATTTTACTTTTCTACCTCCATCGTCAATTCTTTGCTCTTATTGACTTATTTATTTCTTTTTCTTACACCTTGGCTGTTGAGCTGTTTCTTTCTCCCAGCTGGCAGTGATTTGTACCTTGATCAAATATTTACAAAGAGAAGGAGAACCTGCGCCGTCAACTTCTTCTGCTTCTTTTCCTCCCCTCTTTGACAGAGTGCTGGTAAGCTCTATTAGTCGGCTTCCACCTGTTTAAGTTGGCAGCCTCAGAACCCTCCTGAAAATTGTCTGCTGGTTTAAGTTGCTCTTTTTTCCCCCCACAGGCCTGTGAATGCCTTTGACTTTTCCTCCTACAGCGGTTAGGGCGAGGCGGTCCTCCCTGGCAGAGTTCAGTCTTTCTCTCATTCAGCATGTCTGGCTTCGTTACTCGAATACTCAGATCTTCATTGACTGGAGCAGGTCTGTTAGATCCCAACACAGCTTTGTTTTCTCTTCTTATTACTGTGAAGTCCTCAACACTGCTCCACTACTCCGTTGGTAGCTTTGAAGATAGACATTGCATGTGACCTTGCACCATCGTTGACCCTGTACCCAAACTTTTGTTTTTCTTGGGTTTGTTTTTTTTCTTTTCTTTTTTTTTAAGCAAATGTTCCCCCATGTTCTTCACCACCGATGTTGCAGTCCACAGCTTCCATAGACATAATGTACTGTCTCATACACAGACCCACCAAAGCAGAATTACTACATACGGTACTGCATATTTATTAGGGATGGGTCATGATTTTCAAATTTTCCAACAACCATTGAATTATTACTTTTAGAAGTTGTGTGTCCGGGGTTTTTTTTTTATTATTATTATTTTTATTTTTCCTGGCACTTGGAAATAACATGTTGCTACTACTTGGTAGTGCAACTAAAAACTGTTTGCCAACCGCCAATATGCAAAAACAACCAGGTGTGAGGTGTTTTACCAGGTCAGATGGGTCATTCCAGACAAGCACTGCATCACTAACAACATGATCAAATAAAAAGAAAAAGTTTAAACCCAAACCCATGCTTAAACTCCTGCTAGGGATCCCTCCATTCATTGGGAACTCTCCCATTTGCACACAGTGCAAACCACATTGAACCCATCCACACATGGAGCAAAGGGCAGCAGTGTAATGGGATGGTAACTTGCTCAAGAGAACCTCAGTGGTACCTGGGCTGGGACTTCAACCTGAAACACTGATCATAAGGGCCACGTCCCAACCAGGCCACCTGGCAAAACTTAGCATCCAGTTGGGATATCAAACCAACCAACTAGCAACGACCTGGAACACCATAGCTTTACCCAACCAACTACCTAGCATAAGTCTTCTCATATTCTTGCAACTGGAACTTCAGTCATCAGCTGTGCATATCACTGTGCACTATTTTACATGAATTTTGGATCTAGGAAACCTGCTGTAAGTGTAACAACTCTGTGATGGTTGCTAGCTACTCTATGACACTATGGTGTCTCTAATGGATCTGGATGTCAGCACCTTTATTGTCGCTGCCTCTGTTCCTTCTACAGCATTCATCCCTTAAAACTCTATGAAGAGTAGAAAATGGGCGACTATTAGACTCCCCCAAATACATCAGCAAAGGAAATTGCCACAGCATGTTACTTGTCTGGGCATGAGTGTGGAAAGGGCTTTTAAAATTTGTTAAGGCCTTGCAGTTTCTGGGAAGCCCAGTTACACATTCAGGAACGGCTGTTTTCACAGGCATAATGCATTAGGGGGTGGTCGGAAGAGCCAGGCTGCTTACTGCTCAGAGGGCAAGGGAGCTCTGCAAAAGAAAGCGATAGAGGGAGAAAAGGCCTGGAAGAAGAGGTGACATTGGTCTGTAGTGATAAAATTCAATATGACACAGTATCAGCTGGTGTATCAGCTTGCATTAGGGTTTTTACACTGAAGTTCACAGACGTATGTGTGGGTTTATGGACCAAAACCAACATGTCTGGCTTAAAGGTCTCTGTTTCTGTGATAGATTTCCTTCCATACTGTCAAATAAAGGCACTCTGCAGATTTAGACACATGGAGCATCATAGCTTCTTATGGGGTTATCAAGTTAGCTTGAGATGTCAACTGAGTAATGTAATGATGAAGCCCAGGTTCATCCTTTATTGGTTTCATGATAAAAAAATAAATAGGAAAACATCTATCATCTGCCTACGGCGATATATATA
Source organism: Lepidarchus adonis (assembly GCA_037576955.1). Classification (NCBI taxonomy): domain Eukaryota; kingdom Metazoa; phylum Chordata; class Actinopteri; order Characiformes; family Lepidarchidae; genus Lepidarchus; species Lepidarchus adonis. The sequence goes on from JBBIGC010000131.1 coordinate 16,205,922, forward strand.
TGTGTGTTACAGTTATAGACTGTCACTGTATGTGGAGGATTTTAAAAATAAGCTCCAATAAATGTATAGTCACAGTATAGAAGGTTTCTAACTTATTTTAGAGCTGAACCTTCATGTCCTTATGTTAAAATTCCTCCTGATACAGTGATGTAGGAGCAGGTTCACCTTCTGACTACACAGCGCGTGAAGAATCATGGGATATATTTGTTTCTCCAAAACGGTAGATTACCGACATTTCTTTGCGGTCATCGGGATTTCAGGCAGAAATTGAAGCCAAGCGAACGCGACACGCAACGTTTTTTTGACACCACCTGAACGCGTAGCTGAACAAACACCAACTCTCAAAAAGGGCAATTTCTCTGTCAGTCCACCAGAGGGAGACATTCAGCCTCCAGAGACTCTGTTAGGCCTTTTTCTGAGCATTTTATCCCATCTACTTTCACTTTAAAAATTTTACAAAATTACAAAATTATGTAAATTTTTTAAAGGTGTGGGGGTTGCGGTTGAAGTAACCATGAAATTCTGTATGTCAAGTATGACGGAAGTCGAGGACCCCCTTGAACCATTTTCAATCTGATGATGGTATTGAGTTATGAGTCATCTTCACTTTTCCAACCACTCTTTGTTACTTTAAATGAGACCCTAAAGGACAATTTGGTGTATCTACATTTGGAGTAATCACTGAGGTTTTTATTCCAAAAACTGTGTGATTCCCCCATGTGAAGAAATCCAGTCTCTTGGACTCGTAATCTCCCTGTGATGGGGCAATGCTTGGAGCCTTAAGAATCTTTATCAAATCACTGTAAAATTCCTAAAAAGTGGGTGTTGGTGGCCTAGTGGTCAGGACCTTGCCCTTGTGGACCTTATCCTCATTGGTTCAAGTCGCAGCCCAGACCTTGAGCAGGGTACCGTCCTGCTACACTGTGCCCTGGGTGCGGTTGATGTGTGGATGGTTTAAATGCAGAGGTGTGATGGGGGGTTCACAATGACACATAGTCACTTTCACAAAATGTTGGTACGCCGATTTAGCCGATATATTGCCCTGCATGAGAAGGAAGGAAATAACTATCTGATGTGGGAGGGAGTCAGACGTTTCCTCATTAAATTCTCGCAGTGGCGTTGGTTTTTCCACTTTAATGCTTGGTAGGACACTGCTTTCTCTCCACCCCGAGAGAGAGAATGAGAGAGAGAGACATAGATATGGCCTGTGGACTCCACCACACAACCCAATTTGTCTTACTTCTGGGGAGGCTGTTTGGTCCAGCACTGCTCTTTCTTGCTGCTTTTTGCCTGCTCTTCACCCAAATTGGCATGATTCTTCTTCTCTTCTCTCTCTCTCTCTCTCTCTCTCTCTCTCTCTCTCCCTTTTGTATCTTTTTTTCTCAGGCAGTCCACATCTCCATGCAGTGATCAGTCATCCTGCTATTGAGTGTGCGCTGAGAATGGCTCATGATCAAAGTCTGTCTGTTCTGATTTATTCCAGCCGTAAGAACCACTCAGCGTCTGAGTCTAGTGGCTTTGGAGAACACTAGTTCTCTCTCTCGCTCTGTCTCTCTCTCTCTTGTATGCACATTCTCTCTCTCTCAGGCTTCAATAATGATTTTTTTTCTTTTTCCCATTTATTAGCTCATATTCCTTATAAAAAGCATCATCTGCATGTTCACCCATGTGCATTCATCAGCCGCTCTTGGAGTAAAATTGTTGAGCATCACAGCTCTGGAACCGACATAGGCAGTGAGCTTAAAAGACATGTAATAAACAACAAGAACTGTGAAGTTTTCCTTTTACAGAAAGCTTGCCTCAGGACAAGCCAGTCCAATGACGAGGTCAGGGGTGCCCAGTTCCAAGCCTGGAGGGCTGATGTCCAGGACAGTTTGGTAGCTCCTCTCTTAAAACACTCACTGCTGTATTTCCCCAACGATAGGCCACACTATCCTATAAGCTGCAGAAAATGCTCATTTATGTTTTAAAACTCTAAGATAAGATATTATTAGCTGCAGTGTTGTTAAATTTACAGATATGAAGTAGAAGTGTCTAAATTGACCCCTGAAGATCTTTGCAGCTCTATACTGTAGTTGATTATAAACAATTTAAATGATTAAATTTGGAACTTCTCGATATCATGGCACAGGTCACAATTGATGATGTTTACACATCTGATTTTGAAGGATTTGAAGAAAGATAAGCCTAATAATTTCAGCATTTCAGTGTTGCTAATTATATACTGAAGAATTTACATGTAGACGGATGATTGACATCACTGTACTGCCGTTGTTTTAAAACGAAAATTAAAAACTCATCTCATCCCAGGAAACAATAATTTTTTATTCTTTTTGTTTCTGTTCAATTGAGCTTTTTCCAGCTTGTATTATACATTAAGATTTAATGAATGTAGCAAAGGGCTGAAAATTTTGAGCGACTGGAATGTGGTTGTGCCATTTTAGTGAGAGAACAAACCGTCTTTGCTTTGTGTTGCTTTTCAAACCGTTCGTTGCTGCAGTAAACAGTACATTTAAATTCAACTAATCATCTGGGGATGTTGTCTTTTTGTACTAAATTATACTTTTAGTGAATGTGTTTCCATGTTTTTAGATAGGACGTCCCATTTAAGCAAACCACACCCAACACCTGGTTTGCAAAATCAAAGTATAAGCCATAGCCTATCGTTGGGGAAATACGGTAAACCTGGCAATGAACAGGTGAGTTGAACCAGATTCCGTTTCAGAGCTCCTCATAGCCAAATTTGTTCTTCTGTAGCCACAGTTGAGCTCTACACCAGTGCACAAGGGAGGCGCCAATGTCCTGCCTCGTCTGCTGAGACAGCCAATGAGAGCGCACACTGGTGGTTAACATACGTAATCAACATTAACAGGACTAAATGACAGGCTAAACATTATAAAAGGTCTGCATTAAGACTATACTCTTCACACTCGTCTTTCAAAAAGCATGTCTAATGATAGTTCTCAGGCCTGTGTGAACATTATTGTTTATTTCAGAAGAAGTTTTGGGATTTTTGGATACGTGAGTGGGTGAGGAAAGATAAATGTCACCATCTGACTTGGGGAATGCGCCACTTGGGTTTTTTATTCATTCCAACTGCCCTGTTGGCAATGTCCTTTCATTTCCCCCTCCCCCATCCTTCTATTTTAGTCGTGGTATTAAAACGTTAAGCTGGAATGCAGAGGCCGTGCTGTTTTTCGAACGGGGAAGCGTGAAATTGAACTGGAAAGTGGAAATTTTGCTTCATGGCTTGACAGCAGTGATTAGCGCTCCAGGTCTGGAGAACTGTTGTGGCTGAACGTGACCTCTCTCGACCTTCCGGGAACACTACGCTCAGTTGCTGAGATTGAGAGCGAAGTTCTCTCTGCCCTCGTTTTCTCGGTGCTCCATCAATGAGCAGTTCTGTTTGATTTATTATTTTAATATGTAATAATCTGCCAAGTTGATGGGCTGGTGCAGTGGTTAGTGCTGGGTACGATCACCGGGTTGCCCACAGGTGGCATTCTGTGTGGCGTGTACTCTACGAATCACTAAGGACCAATAATCAATGATGGAGGTAGAAAAGTAAAATGAATGGCTGTCTGTGGCAGAAAGAAAGCAAAGTGATGGATGAACTCCAAAACTCCAGTGGTGCCAGACCGCTGACCGTCCAAAACCTAAGAGGGCGCTGACCCAACACTGTGTCAATACTGGGCAGACAGGAATGCAAAACGAAACTCTGCTATCATTGATATCATTCATTCATTCATTGACAAAGTGGTATCTCCTGGGATGGTGGTGCGGGATTTGGTGGTCACCTCACAGCAAGAAGGTCCTGGGTTCTTTCCTCTCTCTCTCTCTCTGCCTCATCTTGTCTCTTTGCTCTGCTTCAACCTTTCTCTCTCTCTCTCTCTCTCTCTCTCTCTCTGCCTCATCTTGTCTCTTTGCTCTGCTTCAACCTCTCTCTCACTCTCTCTCTCTCTCTCTCTCTCTCGTTCTTCTCTCTATAGCCCAACTTGTTTTTCTCTCCTGGGTTCTATCCCCATGTCGGCCTTTCTGGAATTTGATGTCCTCCCTGTGTTTGTGTGGGTTTCTTCTGGGTTCTCCAGTTTCCTCCCACTATCCAAAGTCTTGTGGTTTAGGTCAACTGCTATAAACGGCTCATATGTGTGAATGTTGCCCTGTGATGGGTTGACCTCTTGTCCAGTGTGCCCAAAGCTGGGGTTGTCTCCAGGTTCCCTGCAACCTGAAATTGAGGCGTGGTTGGAGAATGATTGGATGACACTGTTTACTGTGCAACATGTCAACGATCTGATTTGCATCCAGAAGGAGAGAACAGACTGAGCCGGGTGAGCATCAGCAGTTTGATGTGTGTGTTACCATCTCTTCTGTTTGATGGAAATGATACAGAAAATGTACAGAAAATGGCATGATGTCACTGTGACACACTTTCAAGGAACATAACTGAACCACATTCCAGTGCAGCTGTGTTTTAGCTTCATACACCCTCAAGCATAATCAGCAGTAGGTAGCCAGCAAATAATATATCCCTGTGGACATGGAATACCCATAATGCACTGTGCAGTAAGTGACTGAATGTGATTACTGCCACAGAATGATGAGCGAACCCAGCACGCGGACTGTGGCTGAGGTGGTCAGACCTGGATCAGGGTTGGAGCTAAACTCTACCTGCTGGTTGGACTGGAATTGGACCCCTGATCTGACCTGTGCACAAGATCACTCACTGGAATCACAGCAATCTTGCAATCCCACAATGCACAGTGGTAGTTTACCAACAACATAACCATGCAGATATGAAATACCCATAATGTGCAGCGCCATCTGGTGGAACTTACTGTACGTTCATGAAAAATATCTATATCAGCCTCCATTACCCACACTGGTGCAAATATAGAAGTGTTTCATATAGTGCTCCTATTTTCAACAATCAATCAATCAATCAATCAATCAATCAATCAATCAATCTCTCTTTCTCTCTCTCCTCTCTATAGCCCAACTTGTTTTTCTCTCTATTCTCTCTCTCTCTCTCTCTCTCTCTCTCTCTCTCTCTCTCTCTCTCTCTCTCCCTCTCTCTGCCTCATCTTGTCTCCTTGCTCTGCTTCAACTCTCTCTCTCTCGTTCTTCTTTCTATAGCCCAATTTGTTTTTCTCTCTATTTTCTCTCTCTCTCTCTCTCTCTCTCTCCCTCTCTCTGCCTCATCTTG